>JAOPJM010521242.1:0-10627 GCA_027124095.1 Muusoctopus leioderma
TTCTACTATAGTGTGTGTGTGCGTATGTGTGTGCGTATGTGTGCTTATATTGTGTGTGTATGTATGTATATATGTGTGTGTGTGTGTGCATGCATGTCATTGCTTGATGCTGTTTATCGCTGAAATCAACCGGTGACATTTGTTTATATTTCTAATAATCAGATGCCCGGCCGTTCAGTGATGTGATTCCCATACTTAATTAGTATGGTTGGTGACAGGAAGGGCATCCAACCATAAAATGCTGCCTCAAGAAATCTCCTTCCAACCCATGCTAGCATGGAAAAACGGACGTAAAAACGATGATGATGATGTATGTATGTATGTATAATATGTCGGAATTTGTATATTTATTTTATACATTATATAATACTACAATACACACACATCTATATTATATTAATATATATATAATTAATACATATTAACTCTTAACGTCCTATAGGACACAGTTCCACACTGTACCGAATCATCAAATATATATAAATCATTGAACTATATATGTGGTGAAAGTAAAATATTTTTGTGTGACAACACCTCAAGCACCTGTGTTTCTTACCTGTAAATTTCATAATAAATAAGCTACAAAAAACCTGTTTTTAGACATTTACTGCTCAACCATTACAGGACTTAGAAAGTTTTTAACAGGATGTTAAAGGGTTAATGAATGGAAAGCTATATATATATATATGTGTGTGTGTATGTGTGTGTATGTGTGTGTATGTGTCTGTCTGTGTGTTGGTGTTTGTTTATGTCCCATAATTTAGCGGTTCGGCTTAGAGACCGATAAGATAAGTACCAGTCTTAAAAATAAGTACTGGGGTCGATCTGATCGACTTCAAGGTGGTGCCCCAGCATGGCTGCAGTCCAATGACTGAAACAAATAAAAAAATAAAAGAAAATTGTTTTTAAATGTAGATTTTAGCTATTACATATTGTGATAAACTATTTATAAGTTTTCTGTTTGTGGATTGCTTGAAAATCCTTAAAAACAAAATTATTAATATTTTCAATTTAAGTAGCTCTAGAAAGGAAAATAAATGTATTTTGTTCCATGAAAATCAACACTGATTTGCAATAATTGCTGAATATTTCAGTTGGAAATTCTTCTTCCTTATGGTGCTTTCCATTATATCTTTGGAAGTGCATATGGGTTGGATAGTTTTTGAAGTTTGGTAAACTAAAAATAGCTTGTATGAAAATTTATAAATTGTGAGAATGAAGGAAAATAAGTTTTGTAGAGTATTAAATATTTATCGAATATTATCATCCTAAAGAAAGTCAATCTGCTCTTCTGTTAGTTTGGTATTTTACCAATGATTTATTCTCTCTCACTTTTCTTATTGATTATACATACCAGGATACATGGAGCATCAAAGAGCTGACGAGAAATAAATGTGTGGTGAAGAAAAAAAACGATATTACTGAATGACTAATATTATTTTCATTTTTCTGGCAAATATGGGAGACAACAATGGACTTGTTTGACCTTATTTTGACCTACTCAGTGAAGCTTAACCGTAATTGTACTTGTAAAAGTAGTGATGGAAGAATCACGAAGTAAATGCACCAAATTGTGCAGTAGTTGGCATAAGAAAATAGAAATGTTTTGAAATTAAGTAATTCTGAGATGCCATCTGCATGAAAAACAACAGGTAATTTAGTGTTAACATATAATGCCGTCACTTCCACCAGGTTAGCCTGGTGAGGAGGGTTGCTAGAAATCCAGTATGACAAAAAACAAGACCTGTGAAAAAGATGGATGAACCCAGCATAGAGTCAACGACTATCTAACAATAGTACACAAGTGAACGAGCACTCATTTGTCTAGAAGAAAGATACTCTGATGTAAAACTTGAGTATTTTTCAGTTTCTGGTCATCCTAACCAGTGTTGGGCCACTGAGAGGAAAGCTATCCTATCTGAAAAGGGAATGCAGTTCTATACACGCTTCATTCACTATAATTAATTTCATTCACAGGAAAGAGTTAAGATAGAGAGGATCATCAGCCAGACTCCTCACGGGCAAGGATCATTACAAATTTTTCTAGGTGGGTAGCAGTGGTGGTGTGGGTGGAGTAGGTATACTAATTGGCTGAGAAATGGATAGATAAGGTAATTGAGGTAGTAAGAGTTTGTGATAGGATAATTAAGCTTAGATTAGTCTTAGACAATAGGACAGCGACTTTTATCTCTCCATATGCACCACAAGCTGGACTAGCAGATGACCAGAAGGACCACTTCTACAAGTCCCTCAAGCAGACTACCTTAATGGCAAATGACAGTGACCTCATTATCATGGCTAGTGACTTTAACGGACATGTTGGGCAACATCATGATGGACACCATGCTGTGCATGGAGACTATGGCTATGACTCAAGGAATGAAGCAGGAACAAAACTCCTGGAGTTCTGTGATGCTAATGACTTGAGAAATTGGAGCACTAACTTCAAGAAACTGACCAGCCACCTGATCACCTACCAATCAGAACACAAGCCAAATAGACTTCATTCTCACCAGGAAACAAGATAGACAGATGGTTGTGAATGGTAAGTCATTTCCAAGTGAATAATGTATCACTCAGCATAGGCTAATGATTGGTGACCTCAGATTTAAAGCTAGACAGACCCAGAGACTCAACACAGTTTGGAGAAGAAAGACATGGAGGCCTAAATTGCCACCGAACAGTCAAAGGCTTAGAGATGTGCTAGTTGATGCATATGACATGAGGGATGGGGATTTAGAGACTTATTCCATAGAAGACAACTGGCAGTTCCTACGAAACAACCTGTTGGTGGCTGGTGCAAGGTCCCAGCTAGACGGAAGGTGACCTGGTGGTGGAATAGCAATGTAGATAGAGCCATAAAAGCTAAGCGGCAGGCTTGGAGGGACTTGAAGGCAGGTGGGAGCAAAAAGCAATATCATGTAACCAGAAGAGAAGCTAGGTGACAGGTATATTTAGCTGAGGGTGAAGCAGAAAAGAAGATATTTGCACATGTTCTGCAACAGGAGGATCAGGGGTGTGAGGTGTTCAGGATTGCAAAGCAGTACATGAGAGAACCAAGACGTTGGTGAGAAATGCATCCAAAATGACAATGGCACACTTACTCTTACTGATGCTGAAAAGAAAGAAGCATGAAAGTGCTACTATGAGAGGCTATTGAATGTAGAGAATGCTTGGGAGATTGATGGGCTACCCCATGTAGACCTAACAGAGGGACCAGCCATTAAAGTTGACAGCAATGTGGTCTCAAGAGCAATTAAAGATATGACGACAGGGAAGGCAGCTAGTCCATCACAGATAGTTGCTGAAATGCTTAAATCATCCTGTGAAGTAGGACACCTATTAGTCACCCAATAGTAAATCAGGTAATACATGAAGGTATCATACCAAATGACTGGTGTAGTAGTATTATTGTCAACTGTTACAAGGGCAAAAGAGATGCACGAGAGAGATGAAACTACAGAGGCATCAAACTGCTGGACCAGGTTAAGAAGGTTGGGGGAAAAGTTATTGTACAATTGATCAGAAGCAGAATTAGCATAGATGGGATGCAGTTTGGCTTTGCGCCAAGAAGGAGTACAACCAATTCCATCTTCATAGTGAGACAACTGCAGAAGAAGTTCTTAGTTAGGAGTAAGCCCCTATACTTAGCTTTTGTTTACCTGAATAAGGCCTTTGACAAGGTTCTACGATCTGTGATTTGGTGGTCACTTAGGAAACTAGGAGTAGATGAATGGCTTGTAAGGACTGTACAAGCTATGTATAGAAGTGCAGTCAGCTCCCTCCTGTTTATTATAGTTATCCAGGCCATACCAGTAGAGTTTAAGACTGGCTACCTGCCTGTGGAAATTCCTGTATGTTGATGACTTAGTACTTATAGCAGAATCTTTAGAAGATTTAGAGAAGAAATTTCAGATATGGAAGCAAAACCTGGAATTGAAAGGCCTCAAAGTAAACTTAGCAAGTAGGAAAGAAGACACGTCCTTGATACCATCAGGGAAATGGCCATGCTCGATATGCAAAAAAGGAGTTGGTAGAAATTCCATACAGTGTTCCCAATGTAAACTGTAGATGCACAAGAGAGGTAGTAGGATTACAGGCCGGTTGACAGAGAAGGCTATCTTCGTGTGTGGCAGATGCAAAGAATAATCAGTAAGAACACACGTGAAATAAATTCCCTCCACTGCTTGGAAGGTTCACTGGAAGTAGTTGACAGCTTCTGCTACCTAGGTGACCTCATTAGCAGTGGAGGAGAGTCTTCTTAGAGCATAGTGGCCATAGAAAGAACAAGATGGAAAAAGTTCAGAGAGTTATTACCTCTGCTTGCAACAAATGGCTTCTCTCTCAGAGTGAAGGGAAGATTGTATGATGCTTGTGTATAAAGTGCGATATTGCATGGTAGCGAAAGATGTGTCCTTAATTCTGAAAATTTGTGACAGTTGGAAAAAAACGAGGCAAGCATGCTCCGATGGATGTGAACTGTTAGTGTGTATAAGCAATGAAGCACAAATGAGCTGAGAGAAAAGTTAGGTATAAGAGGAATCAGATGTAGTATGCAAGGGAGAAGACTGCACTGGTACAGGCATGTGATGTGTATGGAGGATGTGAGTTGTATAAACAAGTGCCAAGCACTTGAAGTGGATGGAACCCGTGGAAAAGGGAAACCTTGGGATGAAGGTGATGACTAGTGACTGCAGTGTGGGAGAGGACCCACCTTTGGTGTAAGCTTGGCAAATCCATTATTGAGAATAATGGTGATGGTGGCTGGGATGTCACACTGGTTCTCGTACCCAGTATACTCCTGTTAAGTTCCCATCTATCTTCTACACTCTTTGATTTATTACCCTCTGTCCTATTTACTCTACCTCACTACCTGTGTCATGAGAGATGGCCATTGATCTGCCCATCCATCTTCACCTACTATCATTATCACATCTCATCCTCCCACCTACATCTCTTATCACTCTTCCTCTCCTCCATCATGGCATGTAGATTGATATTGGATCTGTCCATAGTCACTCACTACTCTCTACCACCATCTATATATTCTCCCTATGTGTCTCTAGCGGATATTTGGTGCTCTTATCATCATCCATTTCTGATGCTACTCATACTACCTACCATCACTCACTTCAGCTGCTATCCATCAAGTGATTTCTCATATCTTGACACATCTATGATATATCTATGCTGCTGCCACCCATACAGTCTTCTATCTAACCCCCTACCAGTGCCCATTATTTAGTTACTACTATCTTTTTCACATTCCTCTCTCACCATCAGTCACTACTTCTCCCATTACACTGATACTCAGACTCCACCCCACCCCCACCCTCCTGTAATCACTGTACTCCCCCTTGTCTTCCCGTCTTAACCTATTCCCTTTCACACCCATACTCTTACTCTTTCCCTCCAGGGAAAATTGCATAGATTTCATCCAATCTCTGCATCCCCTATCACACTCTTTCCCCCTTCCTCTCTCTTACGTCACTCACCTATTTACACTCTCAGGTCATGTTTGCCCTCAAAGAACAGAGACTATGTAGAGTAGAGAGGACTCTGTAGCCTACAAGAGATTAGGCATCATCTCTAGTGCTGGTGCCATGATAAAATGCACCCAGTGTCTTCTGTAAAGATCTACCGGGGATGACTTAGAGCAGAGAGGATTCTTTAGTTGTGTCTTGGACATGACAACCATTCATTCTAGTGTTGGTGCCACAATATAATGCACCCAATACACTGTAAAGTGGTTGGTAATGGAAGGGCATCCAGCCATAGAAAACATGCCAAATGAAACGTATCAGCAAGACATGGGCTGCCGACCCGTCTAGGAGAGTGGTGACTCCAAATCAGGCCCTGATTCAGTCCGAAATCACCTGTCCAACCCATGCCAACATGGAAAGTGGACGTAAAAAGATGATGATGAACTTCTTAGAATCACAAACAGACAACATACCTTTTAAAAGTGGTTGTTGTTATTGCAGTGATCTGGGTGTCACAAGCATCTGCGACGATGAAATATCGCCACTTCTGTAGTTTCCTTGCTCGTGAGGGCACTTGATAGGTGTAGCATAGACAGGGAGCAGTTGTGATCCTCCAATACTCCGGTCACTCATGTGGCTGCATCCTCCATTGCTACTGTTCTTTAAGAAGTGCTGTCTGTGTCTAAGAAGTGTTCATATTCAAACATGAGTTGACTTATACCATAATGCATGGAGCATTAAAAAACTAACTATAAATAATATATTGTACTTATTTTATTGATCATTAATGATGTAAAGCCATGTTGTCTCTGGCAAGATTTGAAATCAGAACCATTATTGCAAACATTCCAGTATTTAGGTATTCTCCATTGCTATATTTCTTTTTGCAATATTCAAATGAGTGGTTACTGTAATTTGAATATAATTGTTTCATTATTAGTTCCTTATTTTTTAAATATTAATGTTCCTTATTGTGAGTACCATAGAAAAAAGTAAGCTCCTGCAAACAAACACTGTGGACACAGTTTCAGTCTCAGATTGAAGCTATTAAATTTTACTCATTACAATGCCCTTGGGAAAATCTTGAATATCACACTTCCCATTTCTTCTCCTCTAATATATGGAGCTATTTACCCCATCAAAATAAACCATTATAATGTTACCTTAAAGATGCATATTTGAAAATATAGTTTCATTTAATTTTTGCATTTATAAAAATATGCCAAAAACTATTGGTCATTTGATGTTGACACCTGATGTTGACACCTGATGTTGACACCTGATGTTGACACCTGATGTTGACACCTGATGAGACCCCTGATGTTGACACCTGATGAGACCCCTGATGTTGACACCTGATGTTGACACCTGATGAGACCCCAATAAGGGTCGAACATCGATTAAGGCTGTTCATCATTTTTTCAATCTACAGAGAAATAAGTAAATATGAAATGTTTACATGTCTACTATCGTAGGTTTACATATATTTCTTCAATGATATTTACTTAGTTTATTGTTTATATTTACTTTCTTTTTTTTTAACTTTCCCTTTTTTAGCTGCAGAAACTAAAATCTACCTATATTGATGGAATATTATCTTGTCAAACTGACAACTACATCTCCACCCACTGGGACCAGATGGCAGCTGCCACTGGTCGGTTGACATCAGCTCAACCTAATATACAAGCTTTCCCTAAAAGTATTGTCACTATTGAAAGCTATAAAGACTCTTATATCATTGGTAAGCTAGCTACTTCTTTTATAATTTCTCCAACTACTTTTTTTTATTGTCCTCATTCTTATTCCTTTTGGACATTTGTAAATTTATGCTTTAAACATTTATTTTTTTGTTGTGTCATGTCATACAGAGTTTATCCAAATATTTTCATGTTCACATGTGATCCTTGATATTCAGAAGTCTCAATCAACTGACAGGTCAAAAACTCCATATGGAACTAGAACCACCTTAAATATACCTAATCACGTGAAAACACACAAAAAGCATGCACCAACATTAACAGATGAATTACATATTTACAATATACCGTATTCACAATATACAATATTCATACTAACAGTTTCACACCTTGCACACTATTTTCACATCTCCCTGAAATGTAAGGGTGTTTATACCCCAGTTAGACCAAGTACTCCTCCTAAGGATTCCTTCACTACAGGTTTGATCCTGTTGTTCCATTTGTTGTTTCATGTCACCTTCACAGGTACTTCTTATACCAGGAGAGGTATCATCACTTTTGCCATCATTTTTGCTTATTTCAAGTAGCTCAAGTTTGGGCCTGATTTGATCTGCATGAGCCAAATTTCCAATTCTCTTCCTTGTAATGATAGCAGTGTTGTTTCCAGCTTGCATCACAAAGTTTGCCACTTCTGGTGTTGAATCATTATTCTTTTTATACCACATCTGCTGATGTGGAATAGGACATATTCAAAGGTGCATGGATCTGATATCCCATCAAAGCAGAAGGACTTTCTAACCTGTCCATATGGGGAATTGTATGATAACTGAGCAATATTCGGGGTAAAAACAACTTAAACTTTTCTCTATGGGGAGAGAATACCTTTAATCCTATTTTAATTGTTTGAACCATCTGTTCTGTAATCCGATTTGATTGTGGATGATATGGTAGGGTTTTGTAGGGAATTCAGACAATTTTTTGTAGCCAAGAACAGAGATTGTCGTCATGAAATTTAAGATCATTGTTTGTCACTGGCTCACCATTCCAAAAGAAAATTGCTTGTAACACCTGATTTATGGTTGAGCTCTTCCTATCAGGAACATAAATAATCTCTGGCCATCCTGAAAAGGACAAGTATCAATATGATGCCATTAACACGGGTATGATCCAAATGTACATGAGTCCAGGGATCTAACTCCTTGGGCCATGAATGAAGCCTATTCTTTTGAAAATTCTTTATCTCTGCACATTTAAGACATCTATGTATGTAGTCCTCAACATCGCATGAATTGCCAGGCCACTATGTTTCAAGCTTCAGGCAATTGTGTGTAGCTGTAGTGCCACAATGAATATCATCATGAACACTTTTAATGATTTGCTTCCTAGATACTTCTAGCAGAACAATAATATCGCTGTTGCAAAGGATGCCGTTTTCTAGAGTTAATCTGTTTCACAAGCTTATAGGGACTTTTAACATAGAACAGTTGCTCCAGAGAGTTCTTTTTATTCTAGAAATGATTATTACTCAATATCAGATCACACAGTGTTTCCAAAGCTTGGGGAACAAGATGCAGCATGTCAGTTCTTATCCAGTGTATGAATTTATCATCAATATTATCCAAACTAAAGCCCTCGGTTACAATCTAAAATGTGACTGTGAGAGTGCGGTGACATGAGGAATGGTATTTCTTTGACATGTGTGATATCAAAATCAAATGCCATGAGCTGGATGGCCCACCTCAGTATCCTTGAAGACGTAACTCTCAGAAGTTCTTTATGTGGGTTAAAGATGAATTCAAGAGGTCCATGATTGGATCTAAGTCAAAATTTTCTACCAAGCAAAAAAATGACAGGTACGGTTTGTGATTGATACAATTGCTAAAGCATCTCTCTCAATATTTGAGAAATTAGATTCATTAGAAGTTAACCTTTTTGATAAATATAGTACAGAGTGGTTATCCTGTGATAAAATTCCTGGTATAGAATACTCGTTAGCACTGATTGTCAGTGTGATGGCTTTGTTGGTATCAAATATCCTCATAACAAAATTTTCAGCAAATGCACTATTTAACTTCTTGAATGCCTTTTGCTGAACATTTGTCTAAGCAAATTCGACATGTTCCTTGTGCAATTTTGCAAATGGTTTCACCATTTCAAAATATTTTGGCAAATACCGACCATAAAAATTTACCAATCTTAAAAGTGATTCCAGTTTTTTCTTGTTAGAAGGAGGCGATACATCAAATATTTTCTGGACCAAATGTCAATCTGAAGAAACACCTTCCTTTGAAATGGAAGATCCTCAAAATGATCTCTTGTTACTGTAAAAGATACATTTGTCTCGCAGTTGATCTAATATAACTTTGGTCTTCATGTTCAATTACTCTTCAATAGTTGCACCCCAACATATGTCATCCTGATAGATTATTTTATTTTTTATATCGTCCTCCATGGTCTTTACTATTGCACATTGGTACTTGCAGTTTTTATGCTATAAGGCATTCATATCCATCTCAACAAACCAATAGTAGTGATTTCTTTGAATTCATTATCTATTTGGATTCAGTGGTAAGCACCTCTGAGATCAAATTTTGCAAAACATTTCATTCCAGTTAATGAGTGAAAGGTAGATTCAATATTAGAGTTGGATAAGAGTCTGAACAAATCTAATAAAAATGTTCAATGGAAATCATGCATATAAATGTTCAAGGTTAACAAGGATGTTCAAAGTTAACAAAATACTATGTGAAAATGCTTTAACAGTAATTACAGATGCTAGTATTGTTATTTTCTGGAATGTGCCTATATCCTTATATATCTTTTTGCAAAGTTTTTACAGAAATGGTTGTGTATCACTCCACTTGTGCCAATTACAAATGGAATGATAGTCACATTCCTTAATTGCCATAATGTTTTTAATTTAACAGCTAGGTCAGTGTAATTTCTTTGCTTTTCAGTTTGTTTCTGCCCAACATTATAGTTTTAATGAAATAAATGATGAAGATGATAACAAAATGTATCAACAGTCTTTTTATTCCATTAAGAAGATTAAGTTGATCACATCAGATCCAACAGAAAAAGGAGATCCAAATACTGAAAATATATTGTAGCATTACGTAGACATCGGGTGGGTCATCATCAACAGTCGACTACCTGATGGTACATGGGTGAGATAGGAGGAACCTTCTTGATACAAAGGTAATGCCAAGTGAGGAGGTTGGTACACAGCACCATCTAGTTGTCTGTGACCTGAGGGTGAAAGGTGGGAGGAGAGCTCAGCGGAGGAAATACTAACCAAGGCTGAAGATGTGGGGGTTGGAAGAGGCAATGGTGAGGGAGGCTCTAAGAGAGAAACTGAGAATGTTAGAAGATGACATGAATGGACTTGAGAGTGCTTGGAAGTCTCTGAAAGATGGTTTGTTAGGAGCTGTTGGTGATGTGTGTGGA
>JAOPJM010521250.1:0-17404 GCA_027124095.1 Muusoctopus leioderma
AAAGTACCAGTCAAGTACTGGGGATTGTTGGCCTTGTGCCTAAATTAGAAACAATTATTATTATTATTATTATTATGGGGGGGGGGTCGACGTAATCGACTCCCCCCCCCAAAAAAAAATGTCTAGCCTTGTGCCAATCTCTATATATATATAACTCGCGACATGTCTATCGCAGGCAATTAAAAAACCCCAACAACAATAACTTTCTAACAGGCACAAGACCAGCAATTTTGGGGAAGAGAACAGTGATTATATCGACCACAGCACTTGACTGGAACTTCATTTATCGACCCCGAAAATGATGAAAAACAAAATTGATTTCGGAGGGATTTGAACTGGGAACTTAAAGAGCCGGAAGAAATACAACACTCATTTTTTCAACGCTCTAACGGTTCTGCCAATAATAATAATAACCACAACAACTAAAATATAAAATGTCACATTAACACAGAGAAAGCAATGTTATGTTTATTTGATTTTCCAGAAGAAAGCAAGATCACCTTCTCTATTCATTTTCCTCTTTACATGAAATTACTGCTCCAAACATATTTATTTATATCCTCCATTTTTTCAGGGGTAGGAACCTCAAAAGGTTACGAGTGCCACACCTTTTTCTCCACAGATGAATCAACAAAGACAAACAGATGTAAATGTGAAGCAGGTGGAGTAACGAAAAAAAGTCAAAAAAATAAAATAAAGCTAAACACGATAAATATCCGATTAAATTGACACGGACAATGAACAGAGCGTAACTACACTGCCAAATCACCGAAAGGTTACACTGTCATGGCCCCAATTATCTAATACAACACATGGACCGAAACAACGGATTTTCAACCATCCATAACACGACTTAATTTGAACCTATAACATACGCGTTAAGTTGAAAAGGAGTGATAACCGAAATATGTGGAATACACCGACACGTGCAGTGTATTCCACATATTTTGGTTTGGATTTTGACATACTCCTCGGCAAACAAAACTATTACAGAGTAGGAGCAGGCATAGCTGTGTGGTTAAGAAATTCGCTTCGAAACCACTACGGGGCACATTGGGTAAGCGTCTTCTACCGTGGCCTCGAGTTGACCAATACCCTGTGAGTGGAATTTGGAAGACGGAAACTGCAGAAGTTCGTCCGCCGTATGTATGTATATATATATGTGTATATATGGCTGGGTGGTTAAGAAGCTCACTTCGCAATCATGAGGTCCTGGGCTCGATCCCACTGCGTGATATCTTGGGCAAGCCACTTTACCATAGCCTCGGATTAATCCAAGCCTTGTGAGGGAAATTGAGTAGAGGGAAACAGTTTGGAAGTCCACTGGATGGATTGTACCTGTCAATCAAAGATCCACCGATTCGAATTGGGAATTATGTTACGGGTGCACGTGTCTGGAATACTCACTCAATCACTTACGTTAATTAACGAGACTTCAATTGTTCGATGAACAGTGTCATACTCCTGGATGAAACCGACGGAGGATGCATCATCTATGTGTGTTTTCGTGTCTGTTTATGTTTGTCGGTGTAAACCGGTGTCGAATTGGGGTCCTTTATTTCAAAGCTTAACTAACCGATTCAATTAATAGATACAGAACGATAAAATAAGTAGCAAACTAAAATAAATACTGGGTCGATATGATCAACTAAAACTCTAGAAGGCGGTGCCCTAGCATAGCCACAGTCCAATGATTGGAATCAGTGAAAGAATACAAGAATAATAGTACGAGCCAACGAAGGGGAGCATCTACGTGGCCGCTCAATCTGCTAGAAATAGCAACCAAATCTCCCTCACATTACATCAAACCATCTTATAAAAGAAGGAAGGACACATTGGATATGTAATCCTAGATACACTATATGATGTTCACAGATGGAGTTCCTCTGATCATAGGTCTACTTACTTCAGGACTGACCTAGAGCTAAACCACTATAAATAGTACTAGACAACGATCTATGCGTAGTAGCTCGATGTTTTAGAAATAGCAGCTAAATATCCCTCACATCACACCGTCTTATAAAAGGCAGGACACATTGGATAATATATCCTAGATAGACTATCTGAACAAAGGACCGGACGAGCTCTGCTGGAACGGGTTTTATCATAGATCTACTCAATCACTCCAAATAGTACGTGTACTATAGTAAACGTGTACATAAGTATATAACAGTTACAAAAGATATGAATTAAAGAGGGCATCCGAGTAAATGGGATAGAGAGAGAACAGGCAAGAGAAATGTAGTCCAAGTGACTGGGGTGTGAATGAATTAGTGAATGAATTAAGTGGTGCAAGGTTATGTTGACTGGGATTTGAAACTTTCGAAACTATATCATCTTCCTTTGACCAGACACGCAGTTGTTCTTCAGCTGAAAATACGCAGCTGAAAATACGATGCGTAATAGGTATAATATAACAAACTGTAAACACAGATAAATTCGCTCTACTGCTAAACATATACTAAAATGAAATCATTAACGTGGGTTATTTATTTTATATCGCATTTGGTGATAAATAGCGCCGTTTGTTACAGGTTTTTAACATCCAATCCCTGGTTCACTGCATTTCTGACGGCATGAGTAACAAAAGATTGTCTGTGCAAGTCAGTGCGGAATAAGTGCCACATAGAATATTTTTTATTCGAAAGCACCGGTTTTACGGTCTTCTCATTGACACATGCATGCATACATACATAAATACATGCATACATACATACGCATATACACATGCACACACACACACACGTACATGCATGCCTATCTAATTGATGTCTAAGTTATTATGAAGGAGCCTAGTTTCTGAGTTAAACAAGCTTTCTCTATTGAGAAATTTTAATTAAACCAGAACAAGCATCTATCCACCCCTACATGCATACATACATCCATAGGAACATACAAGCACCCATTCATACGTACATATAAGCATCCAGCTATCTATACATATAAGCATCGATTCATCCATACATACGACGGTATTCCGCAGTTTCCATCTACCAAAGATATTTATTAGTCAACCTGAACGAAGTATCCCGCAGTGGGATCGGACCTGGGACCACGTGGTTACGAACTGAATTTCTTAACCACACAGCTATACCTGCGCCCATTTGGAAATATTTCAACTACTTATGTCACACGCGCCCTTTTGAAATATATGAACGTCAAAACGACCACATCACTTTTCTAAAATTTGAGTCATCATAGCTAAGTACGAAACAAATACGAGAACGGGTCAATGACGGAGCCCCAACGCAGTCGCTCTTAACCAGCTAGAAATAACAGTCAAATCTCCTTCAAATCACACCTACCGACTTGGAAAACAGAACACACCGGACAATGTTCTAAATACACTATGTTTGAAAGAAAGACGGTCACGGCTGAACGCCTTTAATCTTTGGTTTGTTCGATCAGTGATGCCATGGGATTAAACAACAATAAATGGCAGAACTATGCGAAATTACAACTAGCTAGTTTATTTTCGGCTTTGTTTGAGGATTCCCAAAAGCCAATCTTGTAAAGGAGACCCGAACTGGTACTTAATTTATTGATTCTAGAGTGATTGAAAACGCAGATGCTCTATTAACGTCTCAAACAAAACAAAAATTAACAACAAATAGAAGTGAATCACTGAACTATAGATAGAACATCAAGTTCACCCCTCTGTCAGAAAATTTCATTTATTACCATATATGAGATGTAAGATTAGTTCCCTAACGTGAAGGGAAGGATGTATCAACCAGTCATTGTTAGGAATTTAAATCAGCAAATAATGTATTTTATGATAGCTTTTATTTTATTTTTTCGTCAGTTGTCATGGCAGAAAACTGAGACACAGTTGTTTGACGTAAAATAGACAAGAAAAGTATTTGTACTTTTACAGAACTGATATGTATTTATCCCATATCTTAGCTGCATAGCACGCAATTTAATATTTAATGGAATTAACCACTAGTATAGGCACTAATATTATGCAAATTGGTATTTCCAATTCGTTGACACCACCATAAGATGTACGTGGTCACTGAAGATGACTCCAATCAGTGTCGAAACTCGAGTCGGACCATTCACTGCTTTTCTGTACGGAGGGAAATGCGTAGAAAAGATATATGTTTACATTTCTCAACAAGTATATCTACACATTTACGCAGCTACGGTTAAAATCTTGTACTTTTACAGTAGATATGTATTTATCCTATATCTCAGCTGCTTTGTGCGCAACTTTATACACACACACACATACATACATGCACACATATCTGCATATGTAAGTATGTATTATATGTATATATATATATAAAGATGGTTTGGACATTGTGTATATATTACGTATACACAATGTGTACATATATGTATATATATACATATGTGCGTATATCTGCATATGTAATAAAGGCTTTTAGCTAAGGGGGATAAATCATAGAGAAATTCTCTTATGATTAGCGACGCTACTCCTACAAACCATCTTGTGTCTAGTGCTAAGAAAGTACGCCACCCCCACCCCCCGTAATTAAAGAACCCGTGGCTGGTCATTGCGTACATCAGCAGTGGATTTCCACTCTGAACACATAAGAAATTAATTCTTATCTTCACAGTATAAGCTTTGGTTAGCGACTATTGACAATAGACTAATGAGTCTTGAAACGCGTCTAGCCGCTCCTGTAATTGCCAAGTATATACGTATGTATATATAAATATATATATGCGTGCATGTGTGTAAATACACATATGCACGTAGGTATGTGTGTGTTTATGCATGCGTATGTACTCAAAGCTATACTGTGAAAGGACGCTAGGAGTAGCGTCGCTAATCATAACAGAAAATTTCTCTTATGATTTATCCCCCTTAGCTAAAAGCCTTTATTACATATGCAGATATATGTATGTATGTATATATATATATATACATGAGCGTATATGTACACATTGTGTATACGTAATATATACACAATGTCCAAACCATCTTGTGTCTAGTGCTAAGAAAGTAAGCCCCCCCCCCCCGTAATATATATATATATGCATATATTATATTTATAAATATATATTATATGTATGTATATATATATGTTGGTATATATATATACACACACACACGTATCTGTATATTGTTCTGTGTGCGCGTATAGAAAAATGAAGAGAGAGAGAACAAAAATAAAGAGGGAAGATGGAAGGACGAGGGAATTGAAACTAGCTAAGGTGAGCTAAGCAAAACAACAAGTTCAAGATGGTATCTTGACCAGAAATGAAGTTCAAGTGAATGAGGTGAGGTGTTGCCATCAGTGCAACGCCTGTACACTTATACCCGAGAGAATATCACTAAATTAGGTCGACTGGTCTTTGTCGTAAAAATGACATGCATTATCGCAAAAAGCCATTGGGTTCTTAGACTTTAAGAACACCGGCTTAGCAGTGTTGGCAGACTTTATATAAACCAAGGATTAGTATACTTTATTATGAAAGTTGTTGATAAAGAACGAGTGTAAAAATGATATCGGGAATGTCGGAAAATAAATCCCCCTAAAGGTATATATATATATATATGATATATATATATATATGCATGTATATATATATGTGTGTGCGTAAGAAGGAAAATTGACGTCTTGATCGCTTTTGGGGGGAAAGGCAGCAAGTCATTAATTTTATTTAATGAACTATTTGATAAGAGAGAGGGTGGGTCCGTAGTCATGAAACTGACAGCCAAGTACAGATGCTTTGAAACAACGCGAAAAGATTAGTGCATTGAAACAACGCGAAAAGATTAGTGCATATACTGGTCGTATATTTCATCCAATTATTTATTAACCGTCAACGGCTTTTTTGTTTGTTTGTTTTTCGTTTTTTTTGGAAAGCCCCCATAAAATAAATAAATAAAATCTGCACCATCCATCAACTGAGATTCTTGCCATTTCACTCATCTGGAATTATTCAAGAAGTTACGAACTTCAACTACATATATATTCCCTAGCTGACATGGGGGCTCACTATGCTGTCGTTCGATCTGTTAGAAATAGCAGCCACATCTGCCTCAAAATCACACCCTACCATCGTAACTGGGAAAAAATCATATTGGTTATTGTAGACCTGTATATACACTGAATAAAAGACGGAAAGGTGATGGCTCGAACACCTTTGACCATATATCTGCTGGATCAGTTCTTACTTGGAGCTAAACAGCATGTATATTCTCATGATTAGAATACGGTACTCTAGCTTCCTTAGGCAGACAAGATATTTTTGTAAGTCACACACATACACACACACACACACAATGTGTTTCATAGTGTTGATAATTAGATAATTAGTTTGATAATTAGCTAATAGATGAACTAGAAATTTCAGCTTTTGGGTTTTTCCTTGTTTCTATTTTTTACAGTAGGTTTCGATCGGTCTACAGACGATTGAATTTTCGACTATATACTAATTTATTAGGAAACAGCGGATGATTCACTCCGAAGCTACTCAGTTTTCGTTGCGTGCGGTCTTTCAGACAACGTCGACCTAAAATACAGCACGTGACGTGAAACCATTAGTAGCCACGAAGTGAATGATCAACTGTTTCCACACATACACACGCACACATATATAACTAGGGTGTGAATACAGGGTTATGAATAAATATGCATACGGTGTAATTTCAATGTTTAATAAACACATGGCCTCGTTGTGAAAGTAGGTTTCAGCAGCTTGGAATGAAGATCGAACCGTCTAGTTTCGTCTTTATTAAGACTCGTCAAGGATCGCTTACCCGTGTTTCCAAGATATTGAAAAAAAGTGGCGTAAAACTACTTATTAAAAAAGGGTAAACAATCCCTGATGTGTTTAAATATATGAAACATCGATTTTGCTCCGTTTTCATATATATATATATATATATATATATACTCTTACTGGTTTCAGTCATTGACTGCGGCCATGCTGGGGCACCGCCTTAGAGGTCGATCAGATCGATCCCAGTACTTATTCTATCGGTCTATTGCCGAACCGCTAATTTACGTGAGGTAAACAAACAGATACGGAGACAAACACACACACACGGGCTTCTGCAGTTTCCGTCTACCAAATTCACTCACAAGGTATTGGTTGGCCCGAGGCTATAGCAGAAGACACTTGCCCAAGGTGCCGCACAGTGGGACTGAACCCAAAACCACGTGGTTGCGAAGTGAACTCCTTAACACCACAGCCATGCCTGCGCCTATATATATATATATATATATATATATATATATATTTATTATATTTCAGTTGACTGGTACTCGAGTTTCGCGAATGGTTGCTGGTCATCCATCATGCCTGAATATATATGCTACTTGAATATTGCAGCTAATCTCTAGTGTTGGTGGGACTGTAAGAATTGTAGACGTTTAACCACTTACATTGCACAAGCAAGCAAACACACACACACACACACACACACACACACACACGCACGCACGCGTGCGCGGCGGCCAGTGCTGCGCTCTTGTTTCAATAAGTTAAACTGGTGAAAAATCGCTCTACTCTAAGATGTCAGACTGCCACAGTTAATATTAGATATGGGACTTATGCCTTATATTTTGACGAATGTGGTGCATGAGGTTAAGCGCCCCAAAATTCGGCCGTGTTGCTAATCAAATATTCCTTTGTGTTGGTAATAAAATATTCCTACTTGACCAGTTCACCATCATAAAACCCAACATTACACAACCAGCGACCCCACAACGTAGCCACTACTGCAGCTTCAGAATTGTATCACATACATCCATGGATCCACAGTAATGGAGTGGCGTCGACACGGTCACACATGATTCGTTATAACTGAACTATGTATAATATGAGAAATATGTATTGTGTCGGAGTGAAAGCAGCAGCAGCAAGACACAGCGTGACCGACAAATAGAGTTCAACAGCTTGAGTGAGTCAAGGAGAAAAGAGAGACAAGCTGAATGTACGGATGTTCACTTATTCAGGAATGCAAATATATTATCAAATAAGGGATTAGTTAAATTTATCATCATTGAGATCATTATTATGAGAAGAGGGTGGTGTGACGCAGAATGGCACTCGAGTTTCACCAATTGTGTTTAGTCATCCACATGACTAGCCATCATTTACAAAACTCGAGCACCAGTCAACTGAAATGTGAATATATATATTCATATATACATACACGCACATAGATACAGATATATACACATATATGTAGACATACGCATATACAGTACTTGACTGCATATCTTATTGCTCGACCTGCCAGAAATAACAACCAAATCTCCCTCAAATTACACCATACAGCCTTAAAAACAGGAAATATAAAACTGGATAACGTAGTCCTATATATACTATGAATAAAAGAGGGTTTGGTCATGATTGTAACGCTTTTGATCATAGGTCGGCTCAATCTTGATTGACTCGGGCTAAACAACAAAACAATTTAGAGCTAGTTGCCATATTCAGTAACGATGACATGACATCACATGCTTTCTAATCTCTTTATGCACACCTGTGTAAATATCTAGAAGTAAAGATGGCGTGTTGCTTAACTTTCTTTTCAAATAAGATGGATGTCAATATTATTGTTATATTTATTGCTGGTGTACATGTTAACATTATCCTCTATCAAAGATATATTACATCCCCCCACTAACAAACTCTACTATATAAGATTTCCACTACCACCTACGAAACATTCCATGGTGGGTCACTATGATTGTTATAAATGTATTTTTGAATGCTGTTGCTATTACTGTAGTAATGTTTACATTGCATCTACTTCAACTCTTATTGTTGGTGTTGTTTAGCCCCGGGTCGATGCTGATCGAGTAAACCTATCTTCAAAAGACATTCAAACCATGACCATCCTGTCTTTTTTTTCAAGAATTGTATAACCAAAACCACATCATTCAAGAGTGTGGTTTGAGGGAGATTTGGCTCCTATTTCTTGCAGGTCGAGCGACCACGTAGAGGCTCTTGGCTCGTCGTGTTCTTGTTATTTCTAGCTACTGTTGATACTATTTTTATATTCTCTCTTTCTCATATATATATCTCACTCGATGTTTCGTTTTTTGGGGGTTTTTTAAACAGGTAGAACCATCCATTAACAGAACTTCGGCTTCCATCTACTGAAATTCCAAAGATGCATTTTTACATCACATACACGTGCGTACTTCCATACATACAATATAAATACAACGAAATAGCACACGTACAAACACATTAACGTACATATAAATATCCATGCATGCAGGTCTTACACATCTAGTCTCTAACGAAGACGAACTGTGGCCGCCCATATGTGCGGAACATGACTATGAATTCAAAACCTGCAATTGTTATATAGATATTTATTTCTAGCTTAACATTGAAAATTCGTCATTGGAAAACTCTTAGAGCATTAGTGAAAATAAGGATGCACAATATATACTAATATCACACACACACGTGTGTGTGGGGGGGGGCAAAGCCGTTGGAGTGTCGGATCGGCTGCTTTGCAGTATTTTTACCGTCTCACTGCACTGAGTTCAAATCCCGCCGAGGACAACTTTGCCTTTCATTCTCTCAGGGTCGATAAATAAAGTACCGGTGTGGGGCGGTGGATTGACGGAATTGTTTTCAGCGTCGGACGAGATTCTTTGCGGCATTTGTTCACGCTCTTTGCGTTCTGAGTTGAAATTGCAAGATATTTTTAAATTATGGTTGTTTTTGCAAGATATATTGTCCGGTGCTCTACCGATTCTGCCACAGTACGTGACTGCATATCTTATTGATACCGAAAGAATGAAAGACCGAGTCGACCTCGGTGGCATTTGAACACAGAATTTAAAGCGATACCGCAAATTGCTTGTGTATGGTGCTGTACTGATTCCGGCACTTCACCCCCACCCCTAATATTTGTAGAAATTTAGAATCTGCAGATGAAGGAATTATTTTCTTCGTATCATAATATATAATTTTCTAAAATAAGACAATGCTGACTACTTCAGAAAACTTAAAATAGATTCAGTTTTCCTGTTACAATGAAAGACAAAGACTACAGAATAGAACTCCCAGAGATAAGGTTACAAATGTTTCGTCCACTTCACGGCAACAATACTCTAGACACGGAAGTGTTTAAGAGGTTTATGAAGTCAAGTAAGAATAACCTAGAATTTTTAATTTAATAAGGGACACAAAACACGAATATATATATATATATATATATATATACATATACATATACACACACACACACACGTACGTGTACGTGCATACACATGTACACGTATATCATTTTACTGGTTTATACCTTTGGACTGCAGCCATGCTGGGGCACCGCCTTCAGTGGTTTTAGTTGATTATATCGATCCCAGTACTTTATCTGGTCGTAAAGGAACGTAACTGGCGGAATAAACTCCACAAGTATTTCTGTTCGGCCAACCCTCGGCAATATACACAGACAGATGACTGATTATATATATATATATATATATACATACATACATACATACATACATACAAACGTCGGGCTTCGATGGTTTCCGTCAAGCAAATTTCACTCAATACTTTGACCAACCGGTGGCTCGATGCCGCGCAGTGGGATAGAACCCAGAACCACATGGCAGTGAAATTCTTAAACATATGGACATGCCTGCAACTATTTAAGAAACCACGCCTTGTAAAGAGTTATAGATTGCACACTAAATTATAAAGAAATGTTTAGCACCAGGTTAGCTTCGTTCGAGGAGGGCCTATATTCAAAAGCCGTTCCAATCAAGACCATCCATTCTTTTCGTATATCCGGCACTAAATTACTCGATATGTAAGGTGGGATTTGGCTGCTATTTCTAACAGGTGAAGCAACCACGTAGAAGGTCCCTCGTTAAGAATACTTTCAAGAGCAATCATATATATGTTTAGATATCGTTAAGAATAGTTTCAAGAGCAATTATCTATATGTTTAGATATTTATATCTACAATTAGCACAAGGTCACAGTTGTGTTGAGAGTGAGACATAGCCAACCCAATAGGTGACAACCCAATAGGTGACTGCTACTTATTTTATTTTATTGACTCCGGACAGGAAAAAAAAATAAAAAGTAACCAGCCTCAACATGGTCGACCTGTTAGAACTAGCTGCCAAATATTTCCCGTCTTAAAATAGGAAGGACAGATTAAGAACGCATTGAGTAAATGTGGTCCTTGATACACTGTTAGAAAAAAAAAACTTTCATGATAGGCCTTCTTTATCAGGGTTGACCTGAGGCTAAACATCAACAACAAAAGGAAAAGTGGACTCAGGAATGTGAGAAACAGCTTGACTTGAAACAAAATTAAGCTTTTGAGCATAAAAGCGCAGAAAAACAGCCTCTGGTACTCTCTCCATTTTTACTTGAACACCATTAAGTTCGCTTGCCATGACAACAGCACCATCATACATTTGAACAACTAATTTTTTTAAACAGTCTAACTATTCTAGATTCTTTATAGTTAAATCCGAATTAGCTAAGCAGTTCTATCTTCACTAACGTTAGTAAATTCTAGAAATCTCTCATAAATCTGTCCATTTCTACAAACGTAGTACGCACAACAGATAAAAGTTGAGACAAATTACGTCAGAAGTTTCATATTAAAATGGCGACAAGACTGCATTATGTAATCTTTTTAATTTTGTCCAAAAAACCAGCTTTGACAAAATTAGAGATCGTTCTGAATAGTTAATGACAACCCCTTAAAAACATTAGCAGTTTTTAAATGATTTTGCAATTTTTCATCAAAATCAGCGACACACAAGGCTTCCTCAATATAGTTAGCCCTGTTTTCCGATAACTCACTTTCATCGTAACCACGAAAAGCCGATTCTTGCATTTCCAAAAAGTATGTTATTCTAATTAGTCTTTCGAAGATACCCCCGTTTTTCAAAACTTCATTGTGTTTCCTAATAGCAATTTATTTCTGCTTTTCAAGCGCTAAATCGATTCTACCTGCTCTTCCAAATCGGTTAAAATTAACATGCTTGTAAATGGCTCACTGACATTTAGTATACAGGTTATTTATATTGTCATATCCTTTATTTACAGAACTCCACACTGAATATACTTTTGAAAATAGACTTGGCCAACAATACAATTTATTATTAAGATTATTTCTACATAACCATTTATAAGTTTCATAAAGTTCA
Organism: Muusoctopus leioderma; assembly: GCA_027124095.1. NCBI lineage: Eukaryota > Metazoa > Mollusca > Cephalopoda > Octopoda > Octopodidae > Muusoctopus > Muusoctopus leioderma. Next base: position 12,132 of record JAOPJM010521250.1, read on the forward strand.
GAGTTAAATTTTCTCGTATATCCTTTCTCTACTTTCGTTACGTTTTAATGTTGGAACAGACCTACTGTCGACTGCGTTTCTCTTCATTAAAAAAGAGTGATTTAAATAGCGTTTTACTTATTAAAACATTCACAGCCATCGCAGGGTATAAATATTGCAAATAGAATTAACCAAACGAATGGTGGTAATGTTAGGCACTCATTTTATAAACCAGCCACGAAAAGAAAACAACTTCAAACACCAATAAAATGAAAATATTAAACAACAGATACATAAATTAATTACTGATTTGGCAACTGAACCCCAATACACGAGTCAGGTGACTGGCTTGTAGCCTAGTTTGGGCTGTTAACTGCGCTGAAAACAAGCTCCGATTGTGTATGCATTAATCATTAAACTTTCGGCTCGGATGGAAGCAAGCTTCGATTGTGCATGCGCTCGGCTTTTAGCTGTTCTGAAAACAAACTCCGATTGTGGGGCTTTCTGCTGGGCTGGAAGCAAGCTCTGGCTTTGCACGTATTACAAGTTGTAATATTAAAAAAATATTTTTTTTTTTACAGAAATATTTAAGGCATGCATTGCATTCATGGAGGAAACGCCATCGATATATACACAACGAGCTTCTGCAGTTTACCAAATTTCACGCACAAAACATTGGTCAATCCAAGGTACCGGATATTATTAGGCCGAGTAGTTAGGGTTCGTATCACTGGCTCAGTTCAATTAATTGTAGATATGTACCATGAATTGATATAATTTCACAACTGGACCACTCTAAAACTAAAAAGTATTTCGATAGCTCATAACGCCGAGTTCAAATCCTGCTATTAGGATAATTTAGCTTGAAGAGGGACTGTTATGCTTTTAAGAATAAATTTTATATAAGAAAGTTTAGCAATTGACCATTTATCACACTGTAGGAGATGTAAATGACAGAGTATATTACCGGTACTCTAATAAGTATTAACTCTACCCCCTACACAAAAAAAAAAAAAAAAAAAATTTATGAATGACTTATTACTGCAAATATATAGCCTTGAAAACAAAATATGAACAAAAAGAGAGGTTAATCACGGAAAAACAGAAAATATGACGAGTGAAAGTAACTGTTAGCACATGCTAAATTCAATGAAACCATACAAGTACGAAACTGGGATAGAGCAGCATAATATATATTATATCGGTGGGATTGGAGAAGAGTAGGAAGACATAGCTGCTAGAGAAAGCAAAAGGTGGAAACAGGACTTTTCATTTGATGAACAAGATTTCAATTAATAAAGCCGACATCAAAGGTCGTTCGGTTATTAACAAAGCTTCTCAATTATGCTTTATGTATGAAACTTTAAAGAGACACAAATCCCCTCGTTAGTGTGTGTTGGACGAATGGGGGGGGGAGATTTGAGCGATAGGAAGAATGAGTGAAACAACGAATGAGAGAGAGATAAATAAATCACCGGACTTGCTTAAAAACCCTCTGCTCGGCCTCCCGCTTTGACATTAATTATGATTTGAACAATCTGCTTTTAGAAGATTAAAAGGTTTACAACTTCAGAGTGATTAGTAACATCTGTTAATACGTTCTACAATGCAGCCGAGTGACGTATAGCAAGAGATATAAGCCCCCGATGAAAGGGGGCGGGATCGAGTCGATGAAACGCTGTTTCTAATCTTGGACGACACAAATTTCCCTTCATTTACGCTCCTAATGCTCTTGAGAAAGATCAAGACAACTACACGTTTCGTTCTCTTAAAATATTAGGGTCTTTGGGGCTATTTTCAAACGATAGTATCTGCTGTATAACGTCGGCAAATTGGTAGAGAGCGAGGGAGAGAAATAAATACACCAGTGATATAGTGGTGTCGATTCAATCATATCTCATCAACAAAATTTAATTTGACGAGGCAAATAGAGTTTATGAAGTCGCTCGACCGGGTGCAAATAGTCAAATCTCGCTTAAATCATACTGCCAGCATAAAATAGAAAGGACACAATAGTTAATGTAATCCATGATACACAGTCTTAAAAATAATAGATGGGATGGTCACGGCTGAATACCTTTGATCACATGTCTACTTAATCAGAGCTGACCTGGAGCTAAACAACTAAAAATTGATGTTTAGTCAAAAGTAATTAATAAGCTCTGTTGTTTTCGGCAGATAAAAGGCTCAAACAACAACCAACACCACCATTATTCATTTTCTTCTTCATTACCATGATTTTTAATTAGAAATTTTTAATTAGATTATCCATCCGCCTGTGTATGCATATATATATATATATATATATATCATATATATGTATATCCATATGTCTATGAATGTATATACATATATGGATCTGCGTGTTTGTGCGCGCGCGTAATTCTTCATTACGGCTGCTACTCTATTGAACAGAACTGATTTGCCTGTACAGATTTAGGACAATTCATATGCAGTAGCCAGATCAATCTATGAATATGCAGTCATGTACAATCATGTACGAATACATGTTTGTGCCTGTACATGCTTGAAACAATGTGTATGCATATGTACTCGCAAGCAATATATATATATATATATATATATATATAATATACTCGTATATATATATATTATTCGTATGTATGTATATATATATATGGCAGCCGTCCCTCGCAATCAAGGATGACCTGGTATATGCATATACAATGCTTTCGCTAAGGGTTTTCCATGCCCATGCAGTCGTGAGCAGACACAGGCACCCTCTCGGTCCTCACACAGGGTGACCCAGCGGAACATCGGAGATGTGACCGGTAAAGGAAGAGGGCTGTACCAGCAGTGCTACTGCTGTTACTCATTTTCAGCTGAGTGGACTGAAGCAATGTGAAGTAAAGTGTCTTGCTCAAGGAGACAACGCGTGTCCCAAACCGGAATGAAACCCACGATCATGAGCCCAGTAGCCTAACCACTCGGCCACGCTCATCACACACACACACACACACACATATATACACACGTGTGTGTGTGTGCAAGTGCTTACATGGTAGTATGTACAAATATGTGCGTGTATGCAAGCATGCATGTGCACAGAATTCGTAGGAGAATGTGTATGTGCGCTTGTGTGTAGCCGCGTGAACGGATATGCATTCGCGTGTATGTGCAAGTTTGTATGCATGTATGTATCTACAACCATATGCATGTGTGAATATGGATACCTGTAAACGTATGCTTATGTGCTTGTATGAAAGTTTGTGCGCGTGTGTGCATATATACAGTGTGTGGATGGAGTTCCATTGTTGATATTTCCCAAGATTTATCTAGAGAACATCTATCTATCCATCCACCGACCTTCAGTATAGTGCGAGTCTTTACCAGAGTTATGTTATTGAAAGTGTTGAAATAGAAGACACGACCATCATAATATAGAAGGTGGCGAATTGGCAAAGTCATTAGAGCGACGGATAGAATATAATGCCTTGCAGTATTTGTTTCGGGTTAATGCATTCTGAGTTCAAACCCCACCGTGGTCAGCTTTGCTTTCATCCTTCCGGGGTAGATAAAGTATCAGTCTAGGGCGTAAGACTCGCTGAATTTGTACCGGCTTTTTGCGTTCTAATCCCACCCTTGTCTACTTGGGTAGTAGTGCGTTCTGAGTTCAAATCCCACCCTGGCCTACTTGGGTGGTAGACTTAATCCGTCGCCAGGTTAAACACCACCACCTTGGGTGCCTTTAGTAGAGTCCACTCCGTTGCAAGCTTTCGGGCTAGGTCTCCACTCAGAGGATACATTTCGCCCTCTCTCCCACTAGTCTCTGAGAACCTGAAAAATGGTGATGGAGACTGCCATTCGCTCCTGGCTAACCGAAAAAATAAAAACAAAGGCTGCGCTTTCCCTTGCAGCTGCTCTTTTAGAACAGTCATCAAAGGATCCACAACTGAAAGAGATGGTCATCATCAAATTCGATGGACAACTTGAAGCAATATAGAAGGCGAACTCAAATTTAGATTCGTACACGATTGTACATGCCTGCATATTCATGAATTGGTAAGAAGAAGAAAAAGCAAAAACAAAAAATGAATGAGAATATCAAATCCCACCACAACTTTCAGAAACTAGTTCGGCTTCGATTCTCAAAAATAGTTTCAATTGTTTTACATCGTGGGGTACGCGTGAACTCTGACATCACAAAATTGTCCAGAAGCACATTTATGTTAACCACACAGCCATGTCTGCGTCTAAGAAGTTCCCTCTGCAACAACGTGGTTCCGAGTTCAATCCCACTGTGCAACACCTTGGTTAAGTGTCTTCTACTGTAGCATCGGGTTCACCAATACCTTACGAGTGAAATTTGTTTGACGGAAACTGTTCGGAATCCCGTCGTGTATGTGTGTGTGTGTGTCAGTGTTTATATTTACCAGTGTATCCAGTTACACCCCTTTATGTCAAACAAAAAATAATTTATCCATTCGATAAGGATCGATAAAATAAGTACCAGACTGTTGTATGTACTAGGGTCGACATTATTGGCTAAATCCCTTGAAAGAGGTGCCCCAGTTTGACCGCAGTCAAATGATAAAAAGCAGTACAACACTAAAAGGTTTTATTACTCAGGAATGTTTTGGGGAAACGAGTGGACTATGTGACTGACTAGCCTTAGATATATTGATGAAGAGCCTCATATCAGACCCGACCGAACAGACGTGATCAAAAGGCGTTTCAGCCGCGACCATCTCATATTTTTGTATATCTAAGACTACATTAGTGTTCTCTCTTTTTTGAAGACGTTAGTGTATAACAATGAGGAAAAATTGGCTACTGTTTCTAGCAGGTCCAGTGACCACGTAGAGGCTCTATCGTTGATTCAAAGAGGAAGTCTGCAGTGGTTTCGTAACAGTTGGTTCTGGAACTGACACCAAACTGAATGGTGCATAACGTTTTATTGTGTTTATCTACAAACCGGTTTCAATTCTCCGGTGCTGCCAGTTCATTTTATTTCATTTACACCAATAATTGCTTCTAGCATAGGCACAAGGCCAGAAATTTGGAGAGGAGAAGTAAGTTCATTAAATCGACCCAGTACATGGCTGGCACTTTGTTTATCAACCTCGGACGGATGAAAGGCAAAGATGACCTCGGCGGGGTCTGAACTCAGAACGTAAAGAGCTGGAACAAATACTGCAAAGCATTTTTTTGCCCGACCGTCTAATGACTGCCAACCCACCGCCCTCATTTACACCTATAACACTGGACAACAAATTTCAAAAAAAAATTTACACTTGAGATGTGTAAAGTGATTTAGACTAATTTGGGTACGC
>JAOPJM010521251.1:0-10627 GCA_027124095.1 Muusoctopus leioderma
CAGCGTGACAGTGCTATTAATCCCCGAGATAATTGGATTCAGCCGTTATCAGAAAACTGACCAATGAGGGAATAGAACATTATTGGTCTATTCTCACTAAAGTCTGCTGTTTTCTATGTCTCTTTCTGTTTAATATTTTCCCTTTCCTATTGTTGTTCTTAGTGTTGGTGTTTTCACTCGTTGAGCAAATTCAATGTGAAAAAATAATACAAAAATGTCTGGTATAAAAACTTCGATTTCGATTACAGTTGTTGGTAGATACAACCAATAGGTTCTTTTATTTGTCACTGAATTTCTTGTCGTAATGCAAGCGTACATCGATCATATAACAAACACTGATGCGAATTATTATGTTTATATATAGCATAAGAAGCAAAACTTGAAATCATGCAAGTTGTTCAAAGTAAATCGATGGCCTATTAGAAAAAAACTGTGTAGAGATTGAAACATATAAATATTAAAACTTTGTTGTGAATACAGAATAATATTTCTACTTCTATGGTGATGCATTTCAGATAATCTCCTGATGATTCGAATAAGGGAGTCAGTTCCGAATATACCGCTTGAAGCTTCAATTACTTTCACATATGTCTCAATTCCGTTGGAAAATATATAACTTTCAAATTTCACATGAATCCTTCTCTAAAAGTATAGAATTGTTGTTGTTTAGCTCCCGATCAGGTCTGATCGAGCACACCCATGAGCAAAAGGCATTCCAGCCGTGATCATCCCATCGTTTTCTTTTATTTTCAGATACACTGTACCTAGGATCATATCATCCAACGTATCCGTGTTTAAAGACGGTAGGGTATGATTTGAAGGAGGTTTAGCTGACTGCGTATTCTCTTGCTGGCTCGTCTAAAAGTATAGCTCCCATATATTTGGTAAGTAATGATAGGCAGATGATGAGACAAGTATCTATTTTAGACTCGACTTCTTTACTGTAGCAAGTTCTCCGCGCATACATTCTCTAATGTAATTTAAACAGGCAGAAATGAATTTCTGAAATAAACTAGTAGTTACGTAACACCAGAAACAGAAATTACGATTAATCAAACATTGACTAGTTACGATTGCAAAATAAATAAATGCCTTTAATTCGCTTCCAGGTCGGAGTTTGGTTACCTAAATAGCGAACAACATGATTTTCAGAGAAATTTGAAAATGATTATCATTAAAATCGATAACGTCTTAATGTTGAGATTCTTTCTCGAATTTTATACAAACTTGGCTACATTTTGTGTTGCTTTTGTTTTGCTTGAATAGCAGCAGTTGAAGCAACATATGAGGATATGCCAGCATTATAATAGTTTATTCTGAAGGCCGTTAAATTAAACAATTCATTCTGTATTAGAATCTTACATGCCGAACATCAATAATTAAAAACATATTTCTCTTTTCTTGAACACTATGTCACGTTAACTCTAGAGATTGTTATTCTTCTTTTCAATATTTACAATGCTGAATTAGTAATCATATTCCATGAAAGTAATAAATGTTCATTTAATCTCATTTAAACTGAATGAAAGCAATATTTTCTCCATACAATTTGTGACTGAAAATGATTGTCTCATTACATTACATGAATTTCATATATATACTGGATGATTCCACAATAGAGTCCTGCTCTCACATCTGGGACAGTATTACTGTTACACACACAGACACCATATACCTCATCCAAAGGAAGGCCACTCGACTGATTAGTATGAAGTCATTCTTCACAGTTACACTCTAACATCTGGCCCACAGTCATATGAACACAATATATTGTAGTTTTATCACCATCCATGCACCTTATAAAACTATTTTGGGCAGGTGGATTCGGTAAAGGGACTCTCTTTAAGAGGACTCAGACTGTAATTTGGAAATTGACAGAGCTTCCACGAAGGTATTCTTTGTTTCCTGTTGGTCATCTCGCAGACGTTGCGATGGTGATAGGTGACTTCGTCCAGATATCACAGCCTGTATATTTTACACATGCCGTTTCACCACAGACACGAGTGAACCCATATTATAAGGGCTTGGTTATTGTGGGATGTATATGTGTCCAGACATACATAGAAACATTGTATTTTTCACAGATAGTGAATGGATATTGTTGTCGAAATGGACAATGATAATTGTTCCATCCCACAGAGCAAAACATTTGATGACATGGACAAATAAAATGTTTAAGCCAAGCATTAACATTCTAAATTCTTGAGAGAAAAAAATTTAAGTATAATCGCCGGATCATATTATACCGAGACTAGAAATTGACTCGGTTTTATCCCAGGACTAATACCTGATGTTGAAATGTTTCTAATAGATGAGCAACAGGAACATTATTTTAAACAATTACACTGATAATGATATAAAATTATTCAGAAAAATATATAATAAAATATCTCAGACAACAAATATTTTCACAATATACAAAAGAAAGTACCACTTGGCACTGCATACATTTCGCATTATATATGATCAATACAGCGTTTAAAAAATACTGCTCAGGCTCAATAAACTCAGAACTTTGTTCGAGGCTATTGAATTAATAATTTTAACCTTTTACTTTGAAAAACAATATTTTCGTAAATGTCTACTATGAATATTGTTTTTTTAATTTTTATACAAGGTTAATAATTAGAGAGGACATACAATAGATTATTTTATCGCTTTGATATTTTTAACGTTTTTGACACAATTATACTCTTGGCATTGACTCGTTAGCATATCTTTGATGAATTGACTACTTCCAGCGTATCAATTAGTCAAATTAAATAACAGATCGAATTGTCGAGAATTTTTGTTATATTTGAAGAATTAGTATACAAGATGAATAAATTCGTTTTTATTTAATTTTAATAAGTTTTTGATTTTGTAATTCGAGACAAGTTGTTGGCTTATAGGTAAATATGTTAGACCTGTAATGTTGAACATTTAATTCAAATGGTATATCAATGGTAGGCTTAAAAGTCTTCAATAGTTACAAATAAATTAACCTGGTATTTTCCGTAATCTCATAAAGTATTGGATCATACTGTCTTATTTGAGTTATTGAGTGTGTGTTTGTACGAGATAAATTCCTGGAAAGAATGAAAAATGTAACGTTCTACTTTTTTTCTAATGTCGTTAGTCGTATATCTGAAATGGTTTCAACCTGAAATTGAAAATTCATCGTGTTCTCGGCTCACCATGAACTTACATTTTATTCAACAACACTTAGTCTTGATCATGGACCAACATAGTAGTCTCGGCTTGCCGGGAACGTATTCTACTGCATATTCTCGGCTCGATCATGGAAATATTATAAATATTGATCTCATGCAAAGGTAGAATAGATAGTTCTTGATGCCCGAGTTGATAGTGATCGGCCAGTCCGACTAAAGGCTGGAGAGACTAGTAACCTGTCACGATATTCGGGATGTATCCATCTGCGAAGCACTTAGCCACCAATAACAACATAGAGAAATCCTCTATGCTGTCGCTCGATATGCTAAAAATAGCAGCCAAGTCCTCCTCAAATAACACCTTACTGTCTTGAAGTAAATACACATTGGATAATATAGTTGTGGATATACACAGAATGATGTAATAGGTCATGCTTGGAATGTCTTTGAATGTGGGATTGCTCGATTAGGGTTAATCAGAGCTAAACGAAAAACAATAATAACAACACTCATAACTGCAACAACAACGAAACTGAAAATATCATCAAGAAAAACAACAACAACAACAACAACACACCTGAAAACAACAACAACGCACCTGAAAACAGCAACAACACACCTGAAAACAACAACAACACACCTGAAAACAACAAAAACACACCTGAAAACAACAAAAACACACCTGAAAACAACAACAACACACCTGAAAACAACAAAAACACACCTGAAAACAACAACAACACACCTGAAAACAACAGTGAAACAACAAGACTAAAAAGGTAACCAAAACAAAAACTCTAGTATTTTGCAAGGCCCATCAGTTTTCATAATCTCAACGTTCGTTAGACACCAAATAGGAAAATATAAGCTAAGCCTGACATTCAGTAGTCTGGAGTAGCTGTTCCTTGAGAAGAACAATTTGCTAATTTGTGTTTATTTTGAGGTGAGTATTGATTTATTTTCCCTAGGTACACCGGTAATATATTTCAGAGAAGAATTGAATAATTGTGATATTTATGAATTTGCCTTACTCGAAAATGGAAATTGCATGTGGATTTATCACTTCGGTAATTAAAGACCATAATTTATAATTAAGAATTCTTTTAGAAATAGAAAGAAAAAAACATAGTGAATTACAACAACTTAATATTATTGCTGATGTGCTGCAGTTTATATTATTGTGGATTTTAGGGAGGGATAATTGGACGGAATTTACGTAATTATGAAAAACTAGCATTTTAAGGTAGGTTTTTCAATAAAATTCTGATGCCATCGGATGGTTTGTTTCCACACTCACGTACACACACACACGCACACATAGACACACATTACACACACACACACACAAACATTACGCACACACATCACACACACACACACACACACACACACCACACACATTACGCACACACATTACGCACACACATTACACACACACACATTACACACACATATACACACATTACACACACACACACACACATACATATATATATATATATATCGTCAGTTTAGTTAGTCACGTGAGACCATGGATCTGCGCTTGGAAAGTTTTACTTTGGTCTTGTTGGCAGGGCAGAGTCTGCTGTGGCTGTAGAGCCCCACACGTGACTGACAGTCTTGGCTGCAACAACTTCATTTGAAGGTTGTTTCTGCCAGTTTTGTCCCGGTGTTGTTTTTTCGACGAGTTCGCTTTTTTTTCCAGCAGCAAGCCTCTGCTCCTCCTCTCGTCTTGTTAAACTCCTGCTTAGTTCCAGCCTCCAGTGTGTGCGATTGCTTGCAATGTCCTCCCAACGTTCGACATTCATATTCAGTGACTTCATGTCTCTCTTGCAGACGTCTTTGAAGCGAAGATGGGGTCGCCCTCGTGTTCTGTTGCCGAAGGTCAGGTCTCCATGTAGCAGGTCTTTCGGGATTCTCCCGTCTGACATGCGGTGTATGTGACCAAACCAACGGAGACATCATTGTTGGAGCAGTATGATGAGGCTGGATGTGTGGGCACGGGCCAGTACCTCATTGTTGGTGACTCAATCAGTCCACTTTATACCCTGGATACGTCTTAGGCTACGAAGGTGGAAGGCATTGAGACGCCGCTTTTGTCTGGAGTAGAGGCTCCAGGTCTCACTGCCATAGAGCAGTGTGCTGAAGATGCAAGCTCTTTAGACTGCAACCTTCTTGTGCCTCATTAGCTTGCTGTTCTCCCAAACTCTCTTTGTCATCCTGGCTGGTGTTGAAAATGCTTTTTCGATGCGTTTGTTGATCTCAGACTCTAGAGAGAGGTTCCCTTTATCCACGGTTCACCCGCATACGCATATTATAATCAGATTTATGCCGACATAAACCATTACTAGTCTACAAATACTTGTGATTAACCGTATTCACTTCCGACTTCAGATCATCATACCTAACATAAAGTGATTCAATCGAAGACAAAGCTCTCATTTCTTCTTCGTTAGAGAGCCTTACCCAAAACACTATTGTCTACTTCCTCCAACAGCATAATAGATATACACACGAGCAGACGAGGAATAGACAGCAAAGACAAGCTGCAAACATCTCTAAACAAGTATAAATAGTGAAGATAAAATTCCTGAAGCGAATAAAATATAATCAATTGCAAAGAGATAAAAAACGTCCTCGAAAATGTAACTACTTTCCCACAGAGTAACGATAAGTTGTTAACGATTATGATGATAATGCATTTAATCGTGTGCATGCAATGATGATACATAAAGTGTAGTATAGATAGAATTACTTTCTAGTTTTACTAACGCAACAAAAAACAAAATTGGTTTATCTGATGCAAAACATACTGTTCCTTGTGTTTGACCTTGTTTCAAGTAACGTATATACTACTTGGTAGAATTTTAAACCTACTTTTGATTCCCAGTTGAAGTTAGTTAAACCCAGTAATACACTGGAAATAGCATTGACGTAACTCAATTTAATTAGCTTTCCCTATAAATGAGTTGTTCTTTGATTCAGTAAGAAATCAATAAGTTTCTCTTTTGTTATGTAAAAACCAATTACTTCAGCAATATTTTCATATTTATATAGATTTGTGTACGGAATTCCTTTTCTCTGCTGAGGAAAATTAAATAGAAATGTTTGTGAAAACCAGGGTGTTTATCATTTATCTCTTTAAGTAGTTTGGTGTTCTTTCATTCTAATCGGATTCATCACCCTGAACATTGCTAAGCTCTATACTACAAAAAAAGGACAAACGGTAAAGAGATTTCTAACACAAACAATTCTCATTAAATTATGCAAGGAAATGTATCCAGGTTTATCTAATGAACACTAAAAGAAATATAAGAATGAACTTGTTTAAATGAATGTTTATGCAATCTTGAATTTAGAGAAGGGCAAAGTGAGATTGTGTGATGTTCGTCATTTTCAACTATGGTAGAAATTGGAGTAAATTGAATTACCTTCAATCAGGAATTAGAATAAAATTGCGCTTTTGTTGTTCGTTTCTACCAGAATATTAATTCTCCTTTTCGTTGTGTTGAAGAATTATATTTTATGAAAAATCTCGAATTGCATTCTTTCGGAGTCGATGAATAAAGTACGAGTGAAGTACTGGGGGTCGATTCTTGTCTTTCTTTGTGGGAATGTGCTCCGTTGCGCTGTGAAAAAGGTGGTGGGGGACCATTTCCAGTTCTCCTTTCTCGACAAATGGAGAAGGGTGAGCGAGAGGCTAGCAATCTCTTCCTTTAGAAAAAAACTGATATGTTACTGGAACCGTCCAATGGCGGACCAATGTGCAGTACAGCGTAGAAAGGAAATAAATAATAATAATAATAATAATAATAATAATAATAATAATAATAATAATAATAATAATAATAATAATAATGGTAATTGTTTCTAACATAGGCACAAGGCCAACAAACCCCAGTACTTGACTGGTACTTTATTTTATCGACCCCAGAAGGATAAAAGGCAAAGTTGACCTCAACAGGATTTGAACTCAGAGTGCAGTGAACCAGAAGAAATGACTGCAAAGCAGTCTGTTTGATAGGCTAATAACTTTGCCAATTCACCACTCAAAGAGGAATATAAATAATGCTACCAAATACCCCAAGGTTAGTGCAGTGGTTGAGCCACTTTTACTTATATTCCCAAGTTTGTATGTGGTTGAAGCTAGTTTTAGCCATGCAAATGAAGTTTAACAAGGCAGAGAAACAGACTGAACCTGAAAGAGTGTGGTGACTTAAGACTAAAACTCACTAATCTCCAACCAAATATCAAACCCCTTCCTAATGCACATCAAACACATCTCTTCAATTAATAATGTCAACTAATTCAATAAAAAGGTATGTTAATACATTTTAATGCAGTTAATATTACCTGTATTATTTATAGAGTTTTTCTCTCAGTATTATGATTAGTTTTATAACTATGGTTAATATTAATATTATTATTATTTATTTATTTTTATTTTTTGTACATACCTGGGGTTGATGAGGGATCAAGGATTCTATGAAGGAGTCGATGGTCAAAAAAGTTTGGCGACCCTTGCTGTAGATGGTGATTTTAGGGAGATTTGGCTGTTATTTCTGCTTTGTGTGAATCTTGCTGTGAATCTTCCTGGGATTGATAAAATAAATTCCAATGAAATATTGTGGTCAGTGATTGAATTGATTTGTGCTCTTCCACAAAATTTGTCATTTTGTGTCCATATTCGTTAGGAATAAACATTATTATTCTCTTAAAATATTTTTCATTCTCTTAAAATATTTTCATTCTGAGTCAGGTTGAGTCAGTCTGATTCTTCCATAGTATTATCTTCTAATTTTTCTCTTCATGTTTGTAAGTTGCTTCATATCAGTTTCATTTTCTCCTAAGCGCCTGTATGAGTGATTTTGCTCTAATTCTCTGATTCCAGTGTCTAAATCTAACTTAATATTTTAAGTTGTAAATAATAGTTTCGGCAAATTTATCTAATCCCTAAACTAATTTTGAAATTATCATTGAATTTGTGTAGTTTTACTAGGTTCTGCAGCTGGATGATGACTCTTTTATATAACTTTAAAGTAACCATATAATGGAGATGGTTTATAGTTTAAATGCATATATGAAATCATATACAATGTGTTTATATTTAATAGACATATATTCAGTCTCGGTGTGAAAATATATTGTGAAAAAGTCATAGAATCTTTGACAGCCAAGAGTGAGGGATCAACCGACACATGTTTCGTCCTGCTAGGACTTGTCAAAGCCGCTTACTTCAGATCCTAGCTACTGAAGTATGAAAAGTAAATCTTCTTATGAAAAATGTAAACAAACTATTACTGGTATAATGCCATTTATATGCTGCAAGTCTGACTGAAGGAAATTTATTAACAGAAGCTCCAATACAGCATTATTTTAAATAAATACATATATGAAATCATATACAATATGTTTATGTTTAATATACATATATTTAGTTTGTCCATAACATTTGTAATCATTGTTCACTTGATTCAACAGATTTATTAATGGAGTTAGTGCTAGATAGATGAAGTAATGAGGATAAGAGCTCTCTCTCTCTCTCTCTCTGGAAAATTTCTCTTTTTATGAAGATTTGGTTGGTTTATATTATCTCATTATCTTACATTGTTACTGATGTTTTCCATTTTTAAATGGCATGGTTGATATACTGCTTTAGAACTAGGGAGGGGGGGGGGATACTCTGTTTATGTACAGTGTCTTCAGTATCCAGCAGTGTGAAATGCTGTTGAAGGTTTTCCAATAATCAGAGTAATAATTACTCAATGATTTATATTCTAAAATATGTTATTTTATTTATAGCTGTGAAGCTACATCAGTGACTCAAGAGCCCATAGTTTCATGCCAGAGCATTTATCAAACTGATTCAGTGTGATAAGTGTTTTGGCATGACATTTTAGGCCCTTGAATCACTGATGTAGTTTCACAGCTATAATTAAAATAATTTAAACGCTCTACTTTATGTATTGAGTTATATTTCTCCCATTTATATAACCAAGCCTATTTTAAATATGCTAATTTTTTACAATATTATATTTAGTGATTCTCCCAGCACTACTTTGGCAAGTACAGTAAAGTCTATACTTCACTAAAGAGGTCTAATAAGACTGAAACATGACCAGATTTGTCTCTCATACTTGCTGAAATAAAAATAAAAATATTAGTCATTGAGCTAATGTTGTCTTTTCCTCACTGCATAATTATTTGTAATTAGATTTTTGATGCGCACTACATTGGGTATGTTAACACTAATTTAACTACTGCGTTCATGCTGCTGGTGTCTTTGAGTAATTAATATCAGGGATTTATGATTTAGAACATTCCATACTTGGGGTTTTTTCTTTTTCTTTCTTTCATTTTTTTCTGTCTTCAATAACTGCTTGATTCACCAATAACTGTTCTTTACATCCATGGATCTCTTTCTGCTCCTCTAGTCAGATACATATTGTTGGAAACAGGTTATTAATCTGTAGTTTCAGGGGTTTTCAGATGTTTCATTTTCAGAAATTAATATTGATTTTTCCCCTGCTAGTAACCAACCAGGCGTTGGCTCTGCTCTCTTTAGTAATTTATTATAGCTTCAAGAATGTTAACCAGAATTTATGGACCTCATGAATTCCAGGAGCCTTCCATTGGCTAGAAGTCCTGATTGCATTGGTAAATTCCTTGCTATTTATGCTGGGACATGCTCGTGGTATTAGTATACCATTATTTTCCTTCTTCTTTCTTATCCATTGTACATCTTTGTATTATATGTTTTGGTTCCATATGCTATTTTCATTGGTGTATCTTCGACTTTGAGGGTTTAAAAAATTTTTTTTTATTGATGTCTCTGCAGAATGTTTTAGTAATTGTTTCAAAAAGCTGACCCTGATGGAAGATTCACTTACTGTTTTCAAATTGTCATATGTATCAAGTTTATGTCACGATCTGTTGTTTTAATCCTTTAAGAAAATACAATTTTCTTAATATATTTTCATTGTCTTTGTCTTTCTTATATTTGACTCCATCACTGTCTCTTAACTGGGTAACGATAGAGATCTTTTATACATTCTTTTGTGATCATGTATATTTCCTTCCCAGTGTTTATATGATGGCCTGAGTGAGGAGCCATTTACTCTATTAGAGTCAAATCCAATTCCTCTTCATGCTGTCATGGTAATAGAATCAATTAGGTTATTTAGCTTATTGATATTTAGGTTTGCTTCTGTGGAAATAACTTCCTGGCGGATCTGCTTATATTTGGCTATTATTCTCTAAAATTGTTTGTTTCTTCTTAGCTTGGAAACAAGTTTCTGTTGATCCATTGTGGTTGATGTTGTGGTTGATCCATTGTGGTTGATGTTGTGGTTGATCCATTGTGGTTGATGTTGTGGTTGATCCATTGTGGTTGATCCATTGTGGTTGATCCATTGTGGTTGATGTTGTGGTTGATCCATTGTGGTTGATCCATTGTGGTTGATCCATTGTGGTTG
>JAOPJM010521266.1:0-10625 GCA_027124095.1 Muusoctopus leioderma
CTGTCGACCCCACCCATGTATTTGTTGTAGGAAACATTTACTAAGGGTTTACCTTCAGCACCAACACCTGGCTGTTGGTTTGTAGACAAGAATAGAATCTGTCGTTTGTCCTTGTATGAGGTGGCTATCATGTTTCCCTTTTGCATCTGGAGAATGTCCCCTCTTTTTTTTAATTTTGTACATTTTATTTCTTGGGGTAGCCCTTTCCGATTGCTCATTATTGTACCGCAGGTGTATGTGTTTACGAGGGCAAGATTCTCTGCCAGAAGCACCGAAGAAAAAAAACGGTCGAAATATAGATGTCTGTGTTGTGAATGGAAGGGTTCAGTCAGAGACCACACAACATCATAGCCCAATCCATGTTGTCTCTCTCCGTTACGTTTTTTCCCCGTGTAAACATCGAAGTTTACACAGTAGCCTGTGTCCGATTCACAGAGCTCCCACACCTTGATGCCCCATTTGGTGGGTTTAGCTGGCATATATTGTCGGAAATGTAACCTACCCTTATAGCCAATCATGGCTTCATCAACACTGAGATTTTTCCCAGGTAAATAAACAGTTTTAAATTTACCACATACTAGATCAAGCATTGGGCGGACTTTAAAAAGAGGATCGTAGTTTGCCTCATTCCTACCGGGGGCATTGGAAGTATCAACCAGGTGCAAATATTGATTTAATTTTAAATACCTGGTTTTTGGCATGATACTTGATATATAAGGGTCACCATACCTTATATCTGGGCTCCAGTAATTCCACAGTCTTGGAAATGGCTTTATACCAAACATAATGTTTATGGTAAAAAATGCCCGAATTTCCGCAACGTCTGTCGGTCGCCATAATAGATCAGGTTTTCCCCGTTTTGAAATAGTTTGTTGGGCATACCGATTCGTCTCTTCTACTACGGCTTCGAAGAAACTTTGTGGCAAAAACAAAAAGAAATAATCCAGTGGTTGAGCATCGGGAGGTAGTGTGTTGTGGACCAGTTTCTTCAATAAAATCCGGAACACATATTGGTGTTGTGTTGTTTGACCATGTATTATTTCCAATGGCGCCCTGGAGATCTTCTTGACTTCCACTATCAAAATAACAATCATCGTCGGATGAAACTTCAGATATATAAATATCCGATTCATTCGACGACAAATCACTGTTATTTTCTTTTTTTTCTTCTTCCTTCTGTATATCTTCGTGGGTAAAACCTTCAAAGTCGGTATCGCTACTTTCAGAAGCCATGTTGATAAGCAAACAAATCAACCTTACTTCCAACGTTAAAAAAAGCACGTGTTATAGTAAATTTCAATATTTTTTTCTATTGAAGTTTGGCGGTAAAGGCTTCGCATAGGCTCGAATCTACGAGATTTTGATGACGTTATTGTTTACTTTTAGAACGAGATCTTCTCGTAGGTATCAGAAACCGTTTAAACCTTTTTTTGAACAAAAACAGGGGAGAAAACTGCGGCCGTATACGGCCGTTTTGAACGCTAAAGGGTTAGTATCTAGCAAAGACAAAATGAAAGTAAATAGTGGACAGACCATCGCTGAAGATTAAAACATTTGGAAGATATTAGATTCATTTATCATTTGTATATAACACTTCAACTTTTCACCCAGGAAAACCCCTTCACTTTCGACAAGGTCAACACTTACTTTCCTGGATCCCTAGAAATGAAAAAGTGCCAAGAACTTGAACCTGATGTAAATTTAGATAATTTGTACCGTTTAGTTCATTCTTTAAAATTGTGGCTCCCACAACACACATTGACCTTCATACTGGACACCTTGAGATACAAGGTTTGTTTTGATTGGTGATGGACATGTATATGCATACACAAGGTGATGACTTGGACACGTCTGTAATTTATCTGCAATTGTTGGGAAGGGTGTTTATATGTGGGTTGGATAACTGATTCCTCACTCAATACCTCTTCAGGTAGAAAGCTTACGAATATTGACCCTCCTAGGAAAAATGTGCTGATCTTTGGCCACAGTGATGGTAAGTATGATTGTTGGTGTTTGACCTACAGCACCTAAGAGATTACACACTACTGTCAAGTGTAGCAAAGTGGAAGTTTCACAATATCTAGTGTGTAGATGATTGACTATTGGGTGTGATGTTTGTTTTTATGATTGATTATTGGTTGGTTGTTTGTTTTTATGATTGATTATTGGTTGGTTGTTTGTTTTTATGATTGATTATTGGTTGGTTATGTTGGGCAGATGTGATTTACTTTGGAGCATAGATGTTTTGAATTGCTTGAATGATTGAGATTGATTGTAATTATGGGTGATTTAGTTACTGGTTTGCATTTTTCTTTTGTGGCTTTAACACTTGAGATAAACATTGGACTAGCGATGCTTGGGCACTGCCATAAATGGTTGTAGTCCATTATATCGACTCCAGTGCTTTACCTATTTCCCCGTGATGGGATGTAACTGCAGTGGAACATTACTTTTGATTTTTTATTAAAGCGAACTTATACCACAAACATGCTTGCACTCATGTTGATAATTTATTAAATGCCACACTGTCTAGAGAATGAGTGTTGAAAAGATTGCACTTAGACCAAATGGTTCTCATGGAAAAAAAACCTGCATGACATTTTCTTTCAGTTTTCTTTGTAATTTTTAAAATGTCATCTTTATTGAAGGACCAACCCTAAAGAGCAAGTTAGGCTCTTCACAGTGATCTTCACATGCCATCAAGAGACAGCAAAAGTTAACATAAGGTAAAGACTGGAATTGAACTTGCTTCCTCTGCGGAAACTCATAATTTTAAATTAGAACTATGTTGGTAAATGTCCTTAACTTATATTCTGGACTTTTAGAAATTACAAAGACTACTACATAGAACTGCAATGTAGAGATAAACCTGAACAGGATATTAAAATGACAAGTTTGCATTATAGTTAAAACAGCTAACATAGAAATTAGATTTCTCCAATTGCATTAAGGAGAAAAAATATCTATTTTCATACATGCAATATCTTACAATTTGATTACATTGTCCTATATGCATTTCAACCTTTACATAACATGCATGCAGTATCTTAAGCTAAGTATCAACCACTGAGACAGGATGTTTTCAATTTCTAAATGTATCGATGAAGTATTTTAGTTCTAGACTGCAAAGGAAATATGGAACTACAATTTCAGATACTGTAGGAATAAAATAACTCACAAAATTATAAATTGGCACATTAGTATATAATTGGAATTGAATGGTAACTTGAGAAATGTAAGATTTTAAAATGAAACCTGGGATTCTCTAAATTCTAAAACGTTTTAATCTTATAATGCCTTATAGTTCTTGACACTTCAAATTCTACACTCTTGTGGGAAGAAAATGACAAAATTAATAGCTCTGACAGCTAAATTCTTTACATTTGAATATCATTATACACAATCAATTATATCTAGATGTTGCAGAATTGACATTTTGAGTAATTTGTAAGTGTAAGAAAATGTAATTTATTACATCATGCTTAAATAGCCTGAAAAGACCAATAAACAATATTTTTTCTGCATATTGATGATGGGTGTTGAGTTAGTCATCCCTGCTAGGGTAATACAAACTAGCTTTTCCAATCTAGCCCTAAATTTTTCATTTGATGTAAATTCTGGAGTTATACAGTTTACATATTCAAGGCTACTCTGCATTTGGAGTTTTGGATGATGCATTCATTTCCACATTTTATATCCACATTTTATTTCCTAAACTGATAACTAGCAAAATTAAATATCTTTAGATTTAATCCTTTTTCTTAAAGGTGCAATACCTTTCCCAGGCAGATACTAGAGGTTTTATATTCTAAAATTCATTGTAAGTACAATTTTAAATTACATGTCTATCAATTGAAACTCCACATTTAAAGTATAAAAGTAGTTAACAGTCATCAGATACTGCATTTTAATTTTAGTTCACTATAATTAATCCTAGTTCCTGTTGCATAATATGGTTTCATTGCATTTGAGGTTTGGATGCTTTGGCTAAGAATATGGTTTACCTGGATCGACCTCAACATTTTTACAAAGGTAGGACTGTTGCCTTTTTAATTGGCATTGTCTTGCATAATTCAATTTTATTTTTCCTTATTGATTAAATTCACTGCAAGAGAAAAATGTTCTGTTGAATTGATAATGGATTCATGTTCATTTTAAATTGGATACCATTTAATAGATGGAGGTAACATTTGTAAATTTTGAGTGAAATTATGAAAACAAAATTTGTTACTAAGAACTATATTTTTCTATTGCGTGTTGCACATACATTTGTACACAAACACTCACATATACTGAAGTTTACGCAAAGTGGTTTTAACATGAAAGTTGTAACTATTACAAGATTTTACGAGCAAATATTTTTGCACTTCAATAATTTTTTCTCCAGTTAAGTCTTCATTTTTATTGAACATTTGATATTTTGGATATGTCCAAAATTCAATAAAATGTAGCCTGTGTTTTTCTACTTAGCTGTTACTTGTAATTATTTTTCAATTTTAATTAGTATTTTACAATTTTCATCCTTTCTGAGGATGTTAAAATGTCTCTTACCTTTTTCAGTGTCAGTACAGTTCCTTTGAGGCCTTAACTGAAACTGATTAGGCCATTGCTCCTATTTTGGACTTAGTAGCATAACTGGTATTACTTAAAAATTTAAATGTATCACAAAAATTTGTTTGATTCTGTTTAGCTAACAAATGCATTTAAACTAAGAATTTATAGAAAATGGAAATGTATGCTAACAAGAAATACATGTAAAATGATTTTGGGAAAGGGTGTTTTTATGTTTTTATATTTTTAGTTTTACTAGTAAACATGAACATAGGACTTGGTTAACTGTCATATTTGCAAACTTGTTTCATACAGCATGACTTGTGATTCAACATTCCTTATTTAACTGAGGATTTATTAATTTGACACAGTATGGTCTGTTGACTACAATTCATTCCAAAACTTTTACACATTGTATGCAATGGACATTTGATCCATCACCACAGTTAATAATTAAACCGAAGGAACTGGCGGGTTAAGTCTAATAAAAAATAAAAAGTCAATAGTATAGCCAAGAAAACCTGCAGAAACTGAATGCTAGTCGTAAAAGCTGACCAGACTGCAATACATGGTAAAAGTTAGCAAGTCACACAGACAAAACAAATATGTCCAATTTTTTTTTCTTTGAGTTGAAAAGAGTTACAATCCATGAACATTTTTTTCCTTATAGATGTTAATGCATTCATAAATATCCAATGGACTGATGAAACGATTTTTTTTCTCACTCATACAAAAAGAAAAACTTGCAACTTGTGGAAACATTTTTTATTTCAGGTCTAGGATGATACGGTTGAAGGTAAGTTGGTAAAAATCAAGTCAATAAGATATTCGAAGATAAATTGGTGCAAATCATTTCAAAAACATGTACAGAGGTTTCATGACAGGACCTGGAAACCATTTTAAAGTTAGAAATGTATACTGCTTATTTTAGAGATGCTTTGTGAAATAATGAAGGAATTTTGATCAAGTAGATTTACTAATTTCAGTTACTCCCATACTCCTCTGCTACACACTAATATCTTAAACTGCACCCAAAAGACTAGTGTGACTGATAGGCAAACATTTAATCAACAGGCTTCACGCACCGGCCTAGACTTGTTTATTCTATTGCTGGTTATCTGAAGTAGCTATCTGCATACCCTCTCTACCCAGGCCGGCTCATCCCACCAGTCTTTCCTCCTGCCACTTACATTGTCTCATCTCCAGACCCCCACCAAGCACATCTTTACTCTCCACTCGCCAACATTTTTCCTACGAAACGCCTACCAATATACATTAAAGTGAACATCAACCTCACCAGTCTGGAGGACTTGCCAAGGTAATGAACACTGTTCTTCCTACACTCTTAGGAAAAGAAATTGACCAAATAGAAACCTAGTTGAACATATCTTCTGTAACCCTTTTGATTTTAATATCAACTTACCTGTTACTAAGATACAAAACTGTCCATTTCAAGTTTTTATATTTATATTAAAATCTTTCAAAGTTTTATCTAAGCTATTTTCTTAAGTTCCAAACACCTGTTTAATAATCTAAATCTCTGCAAATTCTTGATTATTTTCAAAATTAATTGAAACAGACTATTTCAGTAGAAATATAGTCGCTAAATAATTCTAATATGGTTTATTATTTTCTATTTTACATGCAAGAAAATGGAAATGCAAAGATACATAATTATCACAAAGCATTGAAATGTATTGAATTGAATTTCTTACAATTTCAGTAGTAATAGCGACACAACACATTGATTTTGTCTACCAAATAAACATTTGAAAGTATGGCCTCATTTACATATTTAATGTTAACACTTCATATCTTAGCTGGTGTTGTGCTACATGAGAAGAAATTATTGAAAGATGTTTTGCAGGAGATGAGTTTCAGTTTATGGAAGAAAAAAAGATTGTGGTAAAAAAATGAATCTATTAGTGTACAGGACATTTAGATGCAACATACTAGGTGTACAAAGAATGTCCCATTGGAGAATGAGACGAGTTATGGTATTGTAAAACATTAATACAAAAACAGTTATTTTGTTGAATGTTCTGCAACTCATAATTGTGAAGTTTAGTTATGCAAATACAAAGTATTGCTTTAGTGTTTTATGGTAAGTATAAAAGTTTAGAGTGCATAAACTCAAAGAATCCAGGCACACTGCTAATGTTTAGCATGCTGCTTTCTAAACATTCTTCAATATGAATATACTTAAAAAATATTAAATGTGACATTCAATAAGTTGTAGATATAATGGTAATTTTGCTGCTACAATACTTCACAACTTGGTCAATCTCATTTAACCATGAAAAGCTAATTATTTCAAAAGGAAACAGTGTAATCTATATTTTCTACATTCAAGCTATGATTTACCATTTAAAATATAGATTGAATTCAAAGTTTACTTTTCTGTTTTATACATTGACAGAGCTGATGAACCATCAAGCAAAATACATGACTACCCATAAGATAAGAGACATTTAATTTCTGTGCAAGTTAAAGATAAATTCTTGATACAATAACAGTTTTCATATTCAACAGACATTTCTGTATAAATTTACAATTTGAGTAATGCTAGTCATGGTTAATGTTTTGTTTATGAAGTGTTTTACTTGTTGCACAGTGTAAAGTAAATATAAAGTATGAAGTGTTTAGGAAAACATTCGTTTCCAAAAGGATGATGATAATGGAAGTGTTTTGGGACATAGAAGGGTGGATTGATGATATTAGCAATGAAATTCTGGTATGAAACTTTTTGATTTTCCCTATTTAGTTAATGTGAAGTTCTATATGTGAATCAAAATTATCAGTTTTTCTATTTAAAACTAAAAATAAGTTTCTATGTTTTTATCGTTGGCACTTGTGATAATAAGGAACAGATAGGCTTCACTTAGATGGGTGCAGACTTAATTTGCTTTGCAACCATGTGGTTCTGGATTTGACCCCACCGTCAACTTAGCCAGGTGTCTTCTGCCCTAACCACGGCTCTGCCAATATCTTGTAAGGAATTAGGTAGGTGGACGTGTGTGGAAAGCTATCGTGTATATATACATATACACATGGCTGTGTGGTTAAGGTGTTCGCTTCGCAACCACGTGGTTTCTGGTTCAGTCAGCATTGTGTGGCACCTTGGGCAAGTGTCTTCTACTATAGCCTCGGGCCAACCAACCTTGTGAGTGAATTTGGTAGACGGAAACTGCAGAAGCCCATTGTGTTTGTTTACTTAGCGGTTCGGCAATAGAGACCGATAGAATAAGTACTGGGGTTATTCTGATCGACCTCCAAGGCAGTGCCCTAGCATGGTCAAAGTACTGTGCAATATTTAGCATGATATTGTGCAAAACCAACATTTTTGTTTAACAAAATTATAAAATTAGAAATATTGCAGATACATAAAATTTCACAGCTTAAGACTTTGTTTATCAAATGTTATGAACTGTAGTGGAACAGCTGGAAAATCTTTCCAATTTTTTTTTGGTTTTTACATAAAAAGCTATAATTTATAGACTTTTAACCCTTTTGATTCCCAAACTGCCCATGATAAAAAAACTATTTGTTTTAAAGTGTTCATATGTAAATTTTAACCTTCCATTACAATTTTCTGTAAGAACTTTTATGTTCCAAGCACCAACATGATAATGAGTTATTTTATTTTACTAAATCCCTCTCAATACTTGGTTATTTTTAAAATTAATTGATAATCATACTTGGTTATTTTTAAAATTAATTGATGGTAACGAAAGGGTTAAATATGTTTCTCACATTCACTATATACTGGCATTATCAAAATTTTAAATATATGCATGTGTACTGAATCAGCAAACCACAAAGTAAATAAATATTTTGCTTGCACTCGAATGTTTTGCTGTCTGAGCATGCTTGTTAGTAGATTTCTACGAAATTATGCTGGTATGACACTACATAACCTATTTAGGCAATGTGAATATTACTCAAATATATACATAAAGCAAAATTAATATTCCGATATAACACTAAAATTGTTTCTACTAAGCGAGACATCATTTTTTTGTCTATGTGAATTTCTTGTGTCTATAACTGGCAGATATAGCGATGACAGGAAGGGAACAAGATACAAGACTTCACATAAAAGTGTTTTACTTAATTTCTTTTTACTATTGGTCTTAAAGTAAAATACTTAGTACACTATTAAGTAGATATTTAGCATAATATTGTGCAAAACAAAATGTTTAATTTCTTAATTGTTTTGCAGGAAAAAGTATTGTTTTTATATCTTAAATATTTCATAAGGTATTCGAAAAGTTGGAAAATTTAATGGAATTGTTTGTAATTTTCTTCATGAGACATGTAATTTATAGAATTTTAATAAATTCTCCCATTAAGGGATCATCTCTATCGGATCGAGCGAACTCGGTTGTTCCCAACAAGTGACCTCCAGTAGACATACAGCAGGCAGATTCTCCAATTCTATACCAGTGTCCTGTACCAGTTGGTCGATGTACATAAAGTGAGGTCTTCCTCTGGATCTTTTGTCAGGGATCATAGGTTGAGTTAATTGCTAAAATGTGTATTTGTTTTTCTGTATTTTATGCATAGACAGTTGTGATGGGTTGTCATATATTTTGCTTCAGAAGCCATCATAAGAGAAATGATTATTCATTTGTAGTTTTTTTTCTTCGTTTATTGTTAATAGCTGTTTTTTCAGATGGGGATTGATTGCAAGTTGAAGGCTTTCCTCATTCACTAACATGATTTTCAGATTCAGCAAAGGCTCTGTGTGTAACTTGATGTTGATAATATCAGTATAAAGAGAATGTTAATGTGATATAATTAAGAAGACAAATATGAAGTTGCTAATGTGCTGTATATTGCACATTTTGGCTTATTTTTTAAATGCTTTTCTAACAGCTTGCAAAACTAAAGTGAATATTGTACTGTAAGTAACAAGTTTTTCCTATGGATTAATGAGTAACATGTTTAGGAAAACAGGCTATATTTGTTTCACATAAGGCAAAATTATTACTATATAGAGATAAAATTGTTTCCACTGAATAAGTGTTAGTAGCTGTCTGTGTGAAGGTTTGAATCATTACCAGATATGATGATGACATCGAAAAGACAAGATATGTTTTATTCACATACGATGTATTTATCTTCACTACTGCTCTTTTGGAGTGTTAAAGTAAATACTAAGTAATATCTAGCATAATATTCTAAAAAAATGTTTGTTTTCGAGATGAATATAGAGCCCTCTCGACCCTGTGTTGTCTTTGAACAACTGCACTGGGTGCATTTATCGTGTCACCAGTACTAGAGTGGGAGAGGGGAGGAAGGCCTTCATACTTAAAAAATTTAATGTTAGAGGTTTAAATTTTATACATGAAAGGTAAAATATATAGAATTATCATATATTTCTCACATGGAAGATTTAAAAATTAAATGAAGGTCTGTCTGTTTTTGTGTATTATATTTATTGACAGATGTGATGGATATTAAAGTGAAATATACAAGTACCCATAAAGATAACAGAAATTTACGTTCATTCGTTGATAATTACTGATATTTCAGATGCGTTGCCGGTAGAATGTTTTCCGGATAAAATAACTTAATATTTTTTATACAGCTTCAAGTATTGCGTGTAATTTTAGGGTGACAAGATAAACAATATTAATGTGATATAATTGATAGAACAATTGAGTAGTTGCTAATGTGCTTTATATTGCACATTTTGGCTTTTTTAATAATACTTTTCTTGCAGCTTGCAAAACTAAACTGAGTATTGTCCTATAAGTAAAATATATTTCGTATTGACTAATATTCAACTTGTAGTGTTTAGGAAAGTAGGCTTTGTTTCAGACAAGAGTTTTAGGTACGTACAATTGAAAGCATTTTGGGACTGAAGGATGAATTGAAGATAGAAGGAATGAAATTTTTCTGGTATGGAACTGTTTTCCATATTTAGTGAATGTGAATATCACTCTGACATCTATACTTAATATAAAATTAATAACACTTCAATATAACACGAAAATTGTTTAGGATTTTTGTGTGTGTGAATGTGTGTATGCTTGCATACTTTTATGTTTTTATTGTTGGCAGATATC
>JAOPJM010521282.1:0-10624 GCA_027124095.1 Muusoctopus leioderma
ATTCTGCCTCAATAACTCTCTCCGTCCAACCCATGCTAGCATGGAAAAACGGACGTAAAAAGCGATGATGATGATAATGATGATAATACTGGTACAGTTCATTGATGCAAGAAGTAGGGTCACTATATAATTAATGAGTGTGTTGTTAGGTTTCAGTGTTAAATTTAAGTCTCTCTATGAGCTTGGATAAGGCAACGAGTGGTCATCCAGTGCTCATTCTTAGACCTAGAACTCCAATTCACTTCAGTCTACCGTGCCATAGGATTAGGCTCTGGTTTAACACCATCACCTGGCCCATGGGTGCCTTTAGCGGAGTTCACTCTGCTGCAAGTATATAGACCAGGCTCCCTGCAGGGTGTTATCGTGACCTCATGGTGCACTAATACCTGCTACACTTTCCTAGATGCCAAAACCTAAAGTTCAAACCCGCTGGATGATTTACCATACTTTTCTCTCACATCTTTGGACTCCAATCCAACCTAGACCTCCACCCCCACACATCACTTCTTACTAACACGCAAAGCACACATCCTATTTTCCTCACTATGACACAAATCTCTCAACTCCTATCTACAGTCCATCTCTGCTGTCCAGGCTACATTACTTACTTCAGCTTCACTCTGAAAGGTGGTGTCCCTGCATATATAGATTCCACTCTCCCTGCTACTCACCTCTCTCACTTGGATATCAGCAACAAGGACTTCCAGTATAAACATAGTATAAACCTGTGTGCAAACTTGCTTTATTATATAATCTTCCATACATGCTTTTGCTGTATCGAGCTATTGCTGCTGCTACTATTACTACTGCTCCTTACTACTAATACTACTACTACTCCTGCTATTACTACTACTACTCCTACTACTGCTGCTGCTACTACTAGTACTACCACTTCTATTACTACTACTACTACTACTACTTCTTAGCCAGTGGTTTGTATTCAGTATGTGCTACAAATACACTGCTCTGCTATTTCTATTTAACATTCTTTAGAACAGCTATACTATATTATATAAATGTTCACCGCAACCTGTTTCATCATCCATTGTACTCCATTGCTATTCAGCACTGTTGGCACAATTATTTTCATCAATTGCCTCCTTGATTGATCTCTACTGTCAGTTTTTTTGTTTTTGTTTTTTAACAACCTTTTTTGTAGAATCTGCCCAGGCCAACACTAATGAAAATGAAAAACAGACAGAAAATGATTTTGTAGACGACCTTTTTGAGTCGGAAAATGTGAAAACAAAATCCAAGGTAATTATAATATTTCTGTTAAATAATAGGAACAAAGCCTGCTTTCTTTCTTTGCCTTGTGTTTTTTCAATGGAGTGCCGCCCGCCCCGCCCCCCTCCTCCCCTAAGGGTTCAAAAGCAAAGTTGACTCTAGTGGAATTTGAACTGTCGAGGCATGAGGAGGAAACTAATTGCTGTAAAGCATTTAGTCCAGTGCTCTATCATCCACTGCTGTTGTTGTTGTTGTTTAGCCTTAAGTCAGCTCTGATTGAGCAGACCTTATGATCAAAGGCATTCCAGCCATGATCATCTCTTCTTTTTCCATATCTAGAACTACATTGTCCTCTTATTTAAGATGGTAGTGTGGGGTTTTTAGGAGATTTGGCTGCTATTCCTAGCAGGCTGAGTGACTGTTAAGGCTCTGATTGGTTCATGCTCTATCATTTCTGTTGACTAGGTAGGTGAACCTACATTGATATGACACTCAATCTTTCTTTTATAGTGCATTTGGTGAATAAAAGCATTCATTGGTTACAGGTTTTCAACAGGTTCACTGCATTTCTGATGGCAAGAGTGACAAGGGGTTGTCTGTGCAACCCGTGTGGAACAAATACCACACGGTGTATTTTTATTTGAAAGCACTGGTTTTCTGATTTTCTCACCATTGTTTACATCTTTCGCCAATATACATCAGCGAAATATACACACACACACACACACACACATATGTATACGACAGTCTTCCGTACAGTTTCCATCTACCAAATTCCACTCATAAGCTATTGATCAGTCCAAGGCTATCAAAATGCCGTGCAGTGAGATCGAACCTGGAACCACATGGTTGCGAAGCAAAATTCTTAAGCACATGGCTATGCCTAACCATGAAATAAAACTGAATTGCAGATGCTGCTTGCCAGGAACTTACCAATGTTTGCTCTACAACACTCACCAAAAACCAGCAAGGAATAACAATCAGATTATTAATGCAAACTCAGTCTACTCTTTATAGTTATTGATGTTTTCTTCTGTCTGTATGTCAACTGGCTTTCATCCTACTCTTCCACTTGTTACCATATTCA
Organism: Muusoctopus leioderma; assembly: GCA_027124095.1. Taxonomy (NCBI): domain Eukaryota; kingdom Metazoa; phylum Mollusca; class Cephalopoda; order Octopoda; family Octopodidae; genus Muusoctopus; species Muusoctopus leioderma. The sequence continues at coordinate 2,315 of JAOPJM010521282.1, forward strand.
TGTTGCTTAAACGGTTTCTTTTCTGTATTCTATGAATTCTCTCCTTGTCTTTCCATAGTCCTTTGACTTAGAATTTAAAATCCTACCGTCTTCAAGTCAATCCATTTAAGCTATGTTTTAACATATTGTGCAAATTTTATCATAATTTGTCTATTGTAACAACATGCAGCATTCCACCATCTGTATTTTCAGCATTCCACCATCTGTATTTTCAGCATTCCACCATCTGTATTTTCAGCATTCCACCATCTGTATTTTGTTCAACAACTGTTGAACTATTCTTCAATATGACCTCCACCTGGTGTACAAGTCAGCTATATACTAAGCCGTCATATTTAGCTTTTTGGGGGTCATTTACTATTTTACATTCATTTTTGCATGTTGACATGGGAGGAATTAACAATTTTTTTAAAGCGATGTTGTTATTGTTGTTCAGCCCTAAGTCAAGCAGACTTTTTCTTTTACTTGTTTCAGTCATTGGACTGCAACCATACTGGGGCACCGCTTTTGAGGGTTTAGTCGATCAGATTGACTCCAGTACTTATTTTTTAAAGTCTGGTTCTTATTCTATTGGTCTCTTAGCCGAACCGCTAAGTTACGGGAAATAAACAAATACACACACATATATACATATATATGATGGGCTTCTGCAGTTTCTGTCTACCCTACCAAATTCACTCACAAGGCATTAGTCGGCCCGGGCTATAGTAGAAGACACTTTCCCAAGGTGGCTACACAGTGGTACTGAACCCGAAATCATGTGGTTCCGAAGCAAACTCCTTAACCACACAGCCATGCCTCCACCTATAGTCAAAGATCTTCCAGCTCGTCTTTTGGGGGGTATGTAGGACTACATTATCTAATGTGTCCTTTTAAGACTGTAAGGTGTAATTTGGCTTCTATTTCTTGCAAGTTGAGCAGCAGTGTAGAGGCTCCCTTGATGAGCAATTGCTTTTACTGCTCGATGCCTTTTCTACCGTTAACACTTAACAGTGGAGTGGAAGCTTCCTTTTATTTTCTTCCTTTTTTTTAAAGTCAGTCAGGCAAATTGGAGCAAGCAGTACAATTTGAATTACGACCATGTAGTGAGTAATTCAGCACCTTAACCCTTTCATTATGAAATATACTTTTTTTTTTTTTTTCTTTTACCCTTTTACTCGTTTCAGTCATTTGACTGTGGCCATGCTAGGGTGCCACCTTGGAGGTCGATCAGATCGACCCCAGTACTTATTTTTAAGTCTGTTACTTATTCTATCGGTCTCTATTGCCAAACTGCTAAGTTACGCAGACAGATATGGAGACAAACGCACACACACATATATATTTTTTTTTTTTTTTTTTTCGGGCTTCTGTAGTTTCCATCTACCAAATTCACTCAAGGCATTGGTCGGCCCGAGGCTATAGTAGAAGACATTTGCCTAAGGTGCTACGCAGTGGGACTGAACCCAAAACCACGTGGTTGCAAAGTGAATTTATTTTCAATTAATTTTGAAAATAATGAAGAATTTGGAGGGATTTAGTGAAATAACTAACTTTCTTGTTATTAAGTTGGTGTTTGGAACATAACTTAACAAAAAGAAATTATAATGGAAGATTTAAATTTAAATATGAACACTGTGAAACAAATAATTTTTATCTTAGAATCAGGGGCGGTTTCAAGCAGGTTGGTATCAAAAGGGTTAATCTCACAGCCATTTTGCCTCAACAAGTAACTACAATATCATATATCTAATCATTTCTTGTTTTTTAGTTATTTTTTTTTGTTTTTTCTAGATATCTGAATGTAGGAAGAGAACTTCCCTCGCTTGTATACATGGTAAACATACATGGTTCTTTTTGTCTTGTTTTACCATGTAGGCTTAAACTAATATGAAGTGAAGAATCCCCCAAACTCTGGGGGAAATGTTCTGTAGTGCCAGTGCTATAGTAAACACACTGAGCCATCTTTATCAACTTCAGTTGATGATAGGAAAGCCATGCAGTTTTAAGAAGGGGAAAAAAATGCAAAAGTCTCCTACAATATTGCATAGTTGGAAACACAACTGAATGTGTCAACCTCTAACCATAAAACTTTGAAGTTGGAGTGGAACCTATTGTCAGCCAAGCAAACTGAAGCAAGCAAAGCTATTCAGTGTCTTCTCAAGAGCACAACATACATGCTGTAGTAATGTTTGAAATCATGACCATTTGGTTGAGGAATCCAGGCCTCTTAACCTCATGACTATTAGGAAGTGTTGGGATGGGGGTGTTTAGTCAATGCACCAAGTACATACTGTAAAGTGGTTGGCAATCGAAAGGAGATAGCATAGGGTAAAGAGGACTCTCTAGTCTTGTCATAGACATGACAACCCTTCTAGTGTTGGTGCCATGATAAAATGTACACAGTACACTCTAAAGTTGTTGGTGTTAGGAAGGGCATCCTGCCGTATAAACCAAGCCAAATGAGATGTACGAGCGAGACGTGGTCCCCAGACCCGTCTGGGGGAGTGGTGACTACAAATAAGAACTGACTTGGACTGAAATCACCCATCCAACTCATGCTAGCATGGAAATCGGACGTATGATGATGATGATGATGGTGGCGATGGTGGTAGGGGCGCCTTCCACTGTTCATTTTAACATTTACAACATCCCAGCCTTGTAGATGACTAGTAAAGAAAATCTATTACATGAAAAAACACTCACCAATAATCCAGTTCTCCCGTTTGTTAGCTTTACCTTCTTATGGCACCTATTTACAGCTTGTTGGACTGGGACATTGAGTGTTACAACTAAACACTGGTGACAGCATACTTCAAGCTATACAATCACTTGGTCCAAAAAACAACACAAAACTGCTCCTTCAAATCACATTGAAATATCTTCAGACCTTTTAAGTAGTGACTACTGTGAAGTAGATGGTAGTTCCTGGTGAGCTACATCTCCTCTACAACTAGAGTTCCATTCCTGGTTGTAGTGACTACTGTGAAGTAGATGGTAGTTCCTGGTGAGCTACATCTCCTCTGCAACTAGAGTTCCATTCCTGGTTGTAGAATTTTTGCTTTACTTATTCATTATTCATTTACTTTGTTTTTACATCTGTTTTCCCATGCTGGCATGTGTTAGACGAGTTTGTTTTTGGAACATTATTCTACAGCCGGATGCCCTTCCTGCCGCTAACCCATACTTATTTTTTAAGTAAGGTAGTGTATTTTTTCACTGCTGGCCTAAATTTTTACAAGGGATCTAAACAAAGCGCACTGGTAACCAATCAGAGTCAGCAGTGAAGACTTCGGAAAGACAAACGCATGCACACACATATGTATTTTAGATAAGCCAAATGAAACATACGTGTGAGGCGTGGTCACCCGACCCATCTAGGAGAGTGGTGACTCCATTCACAATTGATGTGGGCCGAAATCACCCGTCCAAACCATGCCCGCATGGAAAACACGTAAAATGATGATGATTAATTGTAATAATTTTGTTAATTTTATTTATTTTAAGCTTTTTCTCATATATGTTATAATTTATGCGTTTGTCTCGTGTGATAATTTAATTTGTATGATCCCAAGCAGCGTTCGTTAACTTATATTTTAACATTGATGTCAATGGTTGAATGATTTATGTTTTGGTAAGCTTGTTTAGTCAGGTGCAATGTTTGGTTGGTATATTCCCAAGCAGTGTTATATAAAAATATTTTTTTCAACACTGTTGACACAGTTGGACAGAGTGGTCCTGTCCTTGTGTTGAAATCATTGTGATGTCCGATGGGCAGCTGACGATGGGAATTACCAAGTGTTGCGTTAGTGTAACTCTGTAAAAGTTGTTTTGGTTTCGTTTTGTGGTCCCTCTAGGTTTGGTCATATGTTCTAAGTATTTAGGTGTTCTTAGGACTTTTAGTTGTAATGCCTTGGGTTAGATATTTGTCGATGTGGTTTTAGGGATTTTGTTTGTAAAAGGTATTATAATTAGTTTTATTTACAGGTACCATGTGATGGGGTATAATACTTTGTGCAGATATCAGTCATATATGATGGGCCTCTGTTCAGTTTCCATCTACCAATTTCACTCACAAGGCATTGGTCAGCCTGAGGCTATAGTGGAAGACACTTGCCTAAGGTGCCACGAAGTGGGATTGATCCCAGAACCACATGGCTATGAAGCAAACTTCTTAACCACATAGCCATGCACCTTATGGGGTTGCTAATGTCTTTGGGAAAACACATGATCACTGTCACAACATCCATCCCGTCTTTCTTTCTCCTATAAAGTCAAGTATGTAATGTTTGACAATATTTCAATTGTGTTTGTCTGTGAAATAGATTAACTAGTTACATCACTCATGTTGTTGTAGTTGTCGTTTAGCACCAGCTCAGCGCTGATCTAGCAGACTTTGTATCAAAGGCATTCCGGACATAGTCATCCTGTCTTTTATTTTTATTTTTCGGGAAGTGGACTCTATTATCCAATGTGTCCTTTCTTTTTTTAAGACCATAGGGTAAAGTTTGAGAGAGATTTGTCTGCTATTTCTAGCAGGTTGAGTGACCGCATAGAAGATCCATTCCCTCATGTAAAAAAAACAACAACCTTGTAGCCCCAAATTTCTAATATTTACACCAGAAATCCTTGAATATTTCATCTATTTTCAGAATTTGAATTTTAATCCAGAAGATAAATTAGAAGACATATTTGGTGACTTGTGTGCTTTCACACCCCGTTCATCAGATCAGAATTTCCAGTCATCAATGGGCAAATTTTTCTTAACCCCAGTATCGGAGAGACATACACCAGCTTCATCATTCTCTGATATGGAAGTAAAGATAGACTGGTAGGGTTTGATATTGTATTATAGTGTCTGTTGTAGTGTGTTGATGTTATATAGTATATTATATACACTATTGTAGTGTTGATGTTATGTAGTATATTATATATACACTGTTGTAGTGTGTTGATGTTATGTAGTATATTATATATACACTGTTGTAGTGTGTTGATGTTATGTAGTATATTATATAGACTATTGTAGTGTGTTGATGTTATGTAGTGTATTATATACACTATTGTAGTGTGTTGATGTTATGTAGTATATTATATACACTATTGTAGTGTGTTGATGTTATGTAGTATATTATATATACACTATTGTAGTGTGTTGATGTTATGTAGTATATTATATATACACTATTGTAGTGTGTTGATGTTATATAGTATATTATATATACACTGTTGTAGTGTGTTGATGTTATGTAGTATATTATATATACACTGTTGTAGTGTACTGATGTTATATAGTATATTATATATACACTGTTGTGTACTGATGTTATATAGTATATTATATATACACTGTTGTAGTGTACTGGTGTTATATAGTATATTATATATACACTGTTGTAGTGTGTTGATGTTATATAGTACATTATATATACACTGTTGTAGTGTGTTGATGTTATATAGTATATTATATATACACTGTTGTAGTGTACTGATGTTATGCATATTATATAGCCTATTGTTGTATGATATTGTATTGTGGTGTGCTGATGTTCTAGATTGCTATTGTATCCAATGTAGTGTTTGGTGTAGTTAACTAATGCTATGTAATGTCCTATATTGATTGGTGTTTTAATGTAGTGGCTGTCGTAGTAAAATGTTTGGTGGTATGTTATAGACTATTATAGTTTAGTGTCTCGATGTTATGTCATGTATATATAGATTGATATTTTATTCTAGTGTTTGTTGTGGATTGGTATTGTATTTTAGTATCTGTTATAAGGAGTCAATGTTATGTAATCTCCTGTGGAGACTGGCATAGATAGGTGGTTGTATTGCACTATTGCTTGTATTGAGCTGAAGTTACATAATGTGTTATTCAGAGACAGACAGCTATGTCCTGAACTTAAAAGCAAACTGCACTTGAGATACTGCCATTCATACTGGCTGGGCAGATATCAGATGTACAACATATCGGTTCAGACTAAACTTCATCGTTCACTCAATGTTCAAACTTTGACCATCTTATCTTTATTTTAGGTGTGTTGTTCTAAGTTGAAAAACTTTAAAATATGTAGTTCCCATTTTAAAGATTGTAGGGAGTTTGTTAACAGAAAATTGGTTGCTACATTCATCAGATTTGGGTGATTATGTAGAAGCTCCCTCTGGCTCATATAGTTTTATCATATGGTATATTGTAGAAGTCTGCTAACATCTTTGGTGATGGTGATAGTGATGGTGAGTCCCAAAATCTATTGGGAAGTTGAGACATCACTGAAGATTTCATTTCTACATGGTGTATCTAGGGCCAGTCAAGTTGGTATTGCTATACTCAGCATTGGAAGCTAACAAAACACTTGTTAATTATATAGTGTTCCCACTTGTAAGATTTACCTTCTCATGGTACCTATTTACAACCTGTTGGACTGGGACATTGAGTGTTACAACTAAACACCAGTAACAAAGTATAAAATCACTTGCTCTTATAACACTGCTCCCTCAAAAAATCATACCTACTTTCTTAAAAAGGAAAGATACATGGGATAAATATAGTCCTTGATATACTGTTCTTGGAAAGGAGATTGGATGGTCATGACTGGAACACCTTTGATCATAGGTCTGCTCAATCAGGTGATACCTGGGTTTAAACAACAACAACAACAACAGTGTGCTACAACATAGCTGGAGCTACATTTGTTCCAACCAAAGAACATGCCTGCAGGCCTCTGCTAACATAAAAACCTCATGGCTGTGATTAAACTTTGCAAATAGACATGACAATATTCTGTATTAAATTCTTATATTTCTACTATTTCTTTAGTTATTCCACTGTGATGTTTAGTATGTTGAACTACTGACCATATAATCACAAGGTGGCGAATTGGCACAGTCGTTAGCGGAGACAAAATGCCTTGCAGTGTTCATTCTGGCTCACTGCGCTCTGAGTTCAAATTCCACCGAGGTCAACTCTGCTTTTCATCCTTTCAGGGTAGATAAATAAAGCACCAGCCTAGGGTGGTGGACTAGCGAAATCGTTAGAGCGTTGGACAAGATGCCTCGCAGTATTTATTCCGGCTCTTTGCAGTCTGAGTTCAAATCCCGCCATTGCCTACTTGGGTGGTAGACATAATCTGTCGCCCAGTTTAACACCACCAGCTGGCCCATGGGTGCCTTTAGCGGAGTCGACTCCGTTGCAAGCATTCGTGCTAGGTCTCCAGTCTGAAGGGATACTTTCCTCCCTCTCTCCAGACTAAGCAGTAAAAAAAAAAAAAAAAATGTTCAAACTTCACTTCAAGCCAACCTAACAATAGGTACCACTCTTGTTAAGAAGTTGACTGTGGAAACTCCATTCAGATTTGAAAGTTAGTTCTAGCAATTTATATGCAAATATCCAAACTCACAGACACTATTCCTTATTCTTTACATGCCACTGTGGAAAAATGGATGTAAAGCATAAAATGAAATCTCTATTTATTTGTTCGTATCAACAAAACTTATGTATTTCAACTTATTTTTTGTTTTGTTTTGTTTTTAGGGATAATGCCACTCACTGTATTAAAGATTTTAAAAAGAATCAGAAGAAAGGTGCCGGTCGCTTGAAACACATCAATGTTAGTGGATTGTATTTATTTCCCCCCCCCCCCTCCTCTACTATTTTGATTCATTTGCTTGAGATATTTCATGTGTGCATTTTCTATTGAAAATTCCTTTAGTCAATCTTACCTCACCTACATTATTTGTTTTTTGTAACTCCTTGTGTACATATGTCATGTTATTTTGGACACATGTAACCTATTTCTGGTTGTTACTTTTCCTTAGATTAGTTCTGTTACTGTTAGTAATGACTACATTGAGGCAGAATAGTTGTTGGTTTAATTTAGAGGAGTATTAGAGATGTCTAACATTATATATTTAGTCCGTCTTAGATGTATGTGTCTGGTGAATAGTATTTTAATCTTCAGTGAATTACTATCTCAATTGTTCATCTTGGTCAACAGTTTTATTTAAGAAATGTATTATTTCTCATCATATCTTTTCAAGCGAGAAGATGTTTTCTTCATTTCGGTCTTACTGCTATAAAACAGTTAGTTTAGTTAACTACCACTGAGTTGTCATTTAGTCCTTAGCTGCTCTGATGTAAGGTATAAACTGGGCAGAGGAGTTGAGAGCTCGGTCATTAGCTACAGTAACATGATACTACTAATTTATGGCTCTTTAGCCTCATCTCATTGCTATTTCAATACTATAACATAAGTTAATAGGCGCAGATGGCTGTGTGGTTAAGGAGTTCGCTTCGCAACCGCATGGTTTCGGGTTCAGTCCCACTGCATGGCA
>JAOPJM010521290.1:0-10624 GCA_027124095.1 Muusoctopus leioderma
CCCCCCCCCCCCCCTCACTGTTCGGTCCTGCTGACATAGTACAGATGTCACACCTACTGTTTCTGTTGGAGAAGTCTTAAATTTCTCATCCAATATCTCTAACCCATCTTTGCTGTCACGGCTATACCCTGAACATAACATATTTACAAAATATAGCGTCGGCGCCTACGTAAACTACACACACACACACACACACACGCACACGCACACGCACACGCGCACGCACGCACGCACGCACGCACGCACGCACACACACACACACACACACACTCTCTCTCTCTCTCTCTCTCTCACTCTCTCATCTGGATGTCATTAACGAAACACTTCAAGTTACTACTCAGGCTCGTACAAAGCCTTTGTTCCTCATTCATCAGCTATATCTACCTTCCCACCCCCACCGCCTCCCCTGAAGAGCCAATCAATAAGGGAAACCACTACGTGGTGGTCACTCGACCGGCTAGAAATAGCAGCCAAATCTCCCTCTAATCCCACCGTCTTCAATACGGGGAAGATACACACGAGCTAATGCGATCCTCGATCCTAGCTAACCAAAGATGCGATGTTCACGGCTGGAATGCTTTTGATCATGGGCCTGCTCGATCAGAGCAGACCAGGAGCTAAACAACGACAACAGCATCAGACGTGGTCGCTTGAGCTGTTAGAAATAGCAGCCAAAATCTCCCTCAAATCACACATCCTATCATCTTGAAAAGTACCACATTTGGTAATGTAGTCATAGATAGACTGTTTGAAAAGATGGGATGGTCACGGCTGGAAGGCATTTGACCATAGGTCTACATGATCAGAGCTGATAGACGGAAACTGTGTCTTAGCCCGTCGTGTATGTATGTATGTATGCATGCTATACACTCACGCACACACATATATATATATATATATACGACGGGCTTTTGCACAGTTTCTGTCAACCAAATTCACTCACAAGGCATTGGTTGGCCCGAGGCTATAGTAGAAGACACTTGCCCAAGGTGCCACATAGTGGAACTGAACCCAAAACCACGTGGTTGCGAACCGAACTTCTTAATCCCACAGCCATGCCTTTGCCTATTATATATATTCGTGTGTGTGTGGTGTGTGTGTGAGTGTCTGTGTGTGTGTGTGTGTGTGTGTGTGTGTGTGTGTGTGTGTGTACACTGCAAAGTGGTTAGTGATATATACATATATATATATATATATAGGTGGTGCTATTAAGTTAGACATGGCCTGGGCCAATACTGGCCGAAAGTTATCAAAGTTATATACATATATATATATACATATATATATACATATACATATATATATACATATATATATATATATATATACATATATATATTATATATATATTACACAAACACATATACATTACACATTAAATGTGTGTGTGTATATAGATATACACACACGTGTGTGTGTGTGTGTGTGTAATGTGTTACGGCATGCACACCTAGTAAAACAGCCCAATACATGCATAGGTTTAGAACCAATCACCACTGGAACATACCCTCATTATCTGGGGCTGTACTATTTGCTCATTGGTATCATCTCCGTCAGAATCACATTGGAAAATTTCTAGAGAGTTCGTCCTCTCCATTTCCGACGTTGGAGGCGATGTGTGTTCGAATGACACATGGACGGGGCAGCGGTGAGCCAACCGCTCTACGCAGCAGCAACACGGAACTGTGCTACCATTACTTTTCATTAACGAATGAAACTGTCAAAAATAAAAGGACAAATATATATATATATATACAACGTCCCTGGTAGTTACAGACACCGTTGAAACAAGGGTTTGGTCATTGACTCTGTCCCTACGAGAGGATGGACAGTAATTGTTTTATCTGTTGTGAAGAATACGATATGCAAATTGGCTGGGAAACCCTAAGATCTTTTAAAACACTAAAGTCCAATCAAGAGTGAACTTATAACTATAAATATGATAAAATGTTAGTTAAAAGGAAAATTACTGGAGCAGGACTTTCAAAGCTTCAGAACAATCAGTTAATCCTCATTTGCTGCTGCCAAAAGCAAATATCTAACTTAAGGGTGCAGAATATAAATTATCAATAATTGTATTTAAAATGTCTCAAAGTGAAATATGTTCAGTCGAAAAGAGCTGTAAGAATTCTAATCTAGTGTGCATTTACTATTCAATTCGTATTACATTTTAGATTCTACTGAATTATCTAATAAAGATATCTTTATTTTCAAATGCAATAATCACTCTTGCAAGAGAAATTTGCAAACAATCAGAATAAAAAATTCGATTCCAGCTGGAATATTTTTTATCTCGTCCCAATTCATTAAAAAAAAAGAGAGAGAGAGAGAGAGAGAGAAAGAAAATCAAGGGGTGGATGGAAATGGATATAACAAAACACATATGGTGTTTACAAAGAAATGACTTACATTCTGACATATTGACAAGAACATGCTCTGATGGCGACTGATGTCTCCTTTGTTTGTGTTGTTAATCAATGTTAGAATGGCGTCATCATGGCGTTTATCTTGTTCGTAAGTATCACACTGCACACTGAGTCGTTTATCCTCCAGCTGTCGCAGTTCTTTTAGGACGGACCCCAAATTCAAATCTGTAAAGAGTAAACGATATAAACGTTTCTATTTTTCGATACAAGAAACCCTTTGTCAAAGGGATTCTTATATCCAATGCGATGTAATCCCAAATATATTTGGGATTACATCGTAATCCGATCAATCAACCTAAATATGTTTCTGATATTACAATTAGAATGAACGGCTAAACTGATTTCAATAGGATTCATGTAGAACCATGATGTGATATTGTAAAGAATCTTCTCCACGGCTACTTCCTTGACAAAACAACGTCGAAGGCTGTTAGTTACTATGAAGATTTCTGACTATATTTCATAAGCACAAAAGATAGGATAAAATCTAAAACTTTCTGGAAATTTAGTATACAACATACATGAAATATTCTCGTACATTCAGAGGCAATTAAGCTGAAGAAATGAGTACCAGTTGGGGACTAGCCTTACGACAGACTGGCGTCCCATCCAGGGAGGTGTCTTGTTCGGATGGATGGAACTAGTCAGCCTGGGAATGCAGTTCTTCTGAGATAGGGAAAACTCTGATCTCAAGCCTTCATTACCTTGTGGCTATACCCACTCATGGAAAAGGCTTCGGGGGTGAACCCTGGGGGGAAATCTGGAGCTGAAGTCCCAAAGGCAGTCCGACACTGTACTCAACTTCGTTCTGACAACTTCTACGACAACACTAGTGCTAAGCTGTATTGGCTTTTGCCTTTCCTTTGGACAACATCAGAAGCGTTGAGAAGGGAGACTTGCAGCATGGGCAACTGCTGGTCTTCCATACTAATCTTACTCAGGCCTGTGTTCTGTAGAGGACGCTCCAGTGTCGCCTCACCACGCTGGCACAACACGGAAAGCAGTAGTCTATCTGTTATAAGCCTGCGCTCAATTAGCGTAGAGCAAGGCGCCAGGGGCTGCTTTTGACGGAGGGGAAAGCTACCGTGTCTCACTGGACAACTACCGCCTCAAGCTGAGCAGATCCCAGCCAATTAGGTGCAGTCCCGTCACAGTCCAATTGCGCCACTGGGAGCGTGATGCTTAGGGATACAAGCAGCCCGAACTGATGCGGTCGGTAAAAGCTGCACCAGGAACAAAACGAATACAAATGAACAAGCCAGAACTCAGATTAGGATGCTGGAATGTACGTAAAATGAACTTCGATGGCTAAGCAAATTGTGCATACTTAAGGGCTTCTACGAGCTGAAATATGAAGTGACTCTCTTTATGCATGTTATGGAATTAGAGGACCAAAAATTGTTATGTGATTTGACATTTTTGGTCGCTATCACTAACCACTTAAATGAAGTTTCAGATTACAGGAACCGAATCAGCTTATTTCTATTATCGACAAGATCAAGAGTTGTTTCAAATCGTAACTCAACGGAAGAAACACTACATGGTACATTTTCTAACACTGAAAGAAAAGAAACCAGAATTGACGGTGGAATATGTCACAGAGTGTTTCAATAACTCTGGGTCACTTTCAAGAGGTTTAGAGATTTACAATATCATGAGCTCCAATATCATGATATTGTGAATACGATTCCTTGCAATTCGAGTGAATTCATTTAAAATCGGTAAATCACAACTTTGATATCCAAATATTTAATAGTTTATCTTTTTTTGAATTTTATAAATCCTATGTAAATACTGAAAACATTCAACTCCTGAGGAAATCATGAATTGAAAATTGCATCATTGTTTTCTACCATTTACCGATGTGAACAGTTTTTTTATTAACATTAAATTTAACCAAGAACCATTTGAGTACTAGATTTATGGACAGCCCCTGATGAGAGATGGAGTTAGCAGGGGCACGCCCAAGGGCCCATAAAAAGATCAAAATATATTAGCCGACATCTCTGCTACGTAAATCCGGAACTTGGACCCCCACTAGGGGCCCTGTTCCTGGGCCCCACCATCGCTCTCGGCCGCCCTGCTTATTGCGAACCAATAAAGAATTCCCGCATCAGCAGTCCCATCTAACATCGGAGCTTCCAAAACAAAGTAGAACCAAAAACCAACCTTCTCATTAAGATACAAGGTTAGAAGTTTCATCAAATTTAAAACATTTTACTCTGCGACATCTAATTATCTGGTTAATTAATACATCAAAACATTTTAATTAATGCTGCTTAGTGCGATTGCATGCATACCTATGAATTTGTAAAATTTAAGATCCATTATTTTCCTCAGTTCATATGCACCCTCACAGGTTCTTATGCACTTGAAATTTGCCTCTGGTACTAAGGTTTCCCTACCCTGCTCTAACTTAACATTAATTTTAAATACTATTTCAATACGTTTAACAAAAAAAACGAATGTTTTAAAAATATCACATCTCTTTGTTTCTGCAAAATTTCAATTAGTAGCTATATTTTATATTTTTGGCCAAAATCAAAGCTGTAAATATATTAGTTTTTCACATTAGATGTAAACGTAAGGTCTCAAATTTATAGGGGAACTGGGCGAGATTGTGTGACATTATCTTAATATTATTAGCTTCAGAAGTAAAAAGCAAATAGTAAGAACTGGGAATCGAAACTCTGTAGTAATCGGCAACTTATGTATAGCACAAAGTTAATTTTATAAGGGGGCGTGTCATCGATGGATAAATGTTTACTGGTACCTATTTTATTGACTCCGGAGAATCGAATGGCAAGATCGTGCGAAGGACGACTGTAAATACTGAAATGCATTTAGTCCACCTCTTTATTAGCAAAGTTCTATTTTCACCGCTCTAAATTTGCAGAAATACAAACGGACAACCGAAACTTAAATTATCCATCAATTTAGCTGAATGTTTAGCAAAGCAATATATGGAATCAGAAAGATTATTACTAACCTTTGTAAATACTTGTAGGTAAAATATTCAAAAATACCTTCTTGAATCCAAATCTCAAAAGCATTTTTACTAACGGATATTAATTATAAACAAAAGTTCCGATAATGTTAGAATTTGTTTAATAATAACTAAACAACAACTTTTTGTTTTTTTTAAATGTTATCGATTTGAAATAATTATGTGAAAATAGTCTTCAATGTTAGTATAAAAAGGTAATCCATTATCGAAAAAATAGTAGGGTTAAAGTTTTAGTAACTATTCCTTAAAAATTGCTTTAGACAATGTTAGAATTATTTACAATCCTAGTAATGTAAAGGAAAAAGTGAAATATTTAAGAAGCTGTTGTTCGACTTAAGTGGAAAACGTTCTTATAAGTGTTTTAATAAACTGTCAATATGACATGTAGTGTAACAGGGTGAGTCTATTGTACTATAAGAAGATTTCTGATCTGACGTTCCACTATTATCTCTCAGCAAATTGTATATGCGAGAATGTTTCGATTCTCGCTTAAGCCATTTCACTTTGCTAGTGTTTCTAACGCCATTTAGAAAGGCATTAAACGTTGCACAATCTCTTTCCGCGCACCTAAAATGTATTTGCTTTGTATAAGACTGAATGATGAGCGAATATAATCGTGACAGTTGAAAGCCAACTGGAAGCTGGAGTTTGGTGTATCACTGTTCAAATCTCATCGGGGTTAATGTAGTTTTTTCCCCCCTGAAGTTGATAAAATACTGAGTCTTCTTTTTCTATTATAATTCCATTCACATCTAGGATGCATTATAGGAATAATAGGAATATAAATCGACCTTCAGTAATTGACTGGTACTTTATTTTATCGACCCCGGAATATTAAAAGGAAAATTTGACTCCGGCAGGACATAAATGGCTGTAACTAAGTATCGCAATTCATTTCGTCCGACGATCTAACGATTCTACTAATCTACGTTGAACTCAGAAAGGTTAGACTCTACATTCGTTACTAGCTGACTCAAGAGATGGACAGGGGGTAAATATAGGATCAACATAGTGTGACCTTTAGGTGTGGATGTTGTCGAAACTGGATCAGAGCTTTTACATAGGCACAAGGCCTCAAATTTATAGGCGGGAAAACAGAGACTGTGTGATGCTTCTGACTTTCTGAATAACACTATCAACATGAGTGGCTCAAACTGAGATACAAGATTCGCCTCACCGGGAGCTACTTACACTTATTCTACAGCGCTTGTCTGTTATTTAATATATTAAAACGCATGACGATCCTCTGTTTCTCTGTGTGTAACACAAATCTAAGGAGCAAAATTCTTCCATAATTCTTAAGCAAAAATACTTTAAGATACACTTACACTAAACAACGTCAATTTGAATTATTCTTTTTAGTTAGATAAAATTTATTGAATTCTATCTTTTCTGCTAAAGTACGAACTGACAAAGCTACTTCTACATACAGAAAGGGAAAGATATTCAGCTGTCGAATTACAATGGAAAATTAGGGGGAAAAAACTTACTCTTTATAATTATATAAAAGATTCACCAAAAGAGTATTTTTTTTAAAAATAATAGCCTTTATGTTTAATGTGCCGATATATATATATAATA
Source organism: Muusoctopus leioderma (assembly GCA_027124095.1). Classification (NCBI taxonomy): domain Eukaryota; kingdom Metazoa; phylum Mollusca; class Cephalopoda; order Octopoda; family Octopodidae; genus Muusoctopus; species Muusoctopus leioderma. Next base: position 7,015 of record JAOPJM010521290.1, read on the forward strand.
TATGATATATAAATTGTAGTAAAAAGTGTTGTACCTGTAAATTCCACACGGATTTGCACACGTTTGTAGAGATCATCAGTAGCAAACAATATACAGTTAATGAAGGCCATTAAATTACGCTTATAGGGGACTATATCCGTGGTTTTCAGTTCTTTCACTATGAAACTAAATCTGTAGCGTTCATTTTTACTGACCTAAAAGAAAAAAAAAAAAAAAACAAACAAGAACAAATTAAATTATTATCGTTGATAGTGAGCATCAGCTGTGAGATTAGTAACGGAATTGCTACATTTTCGGTATTAAGACCATTACAACAAGTAAATATAGGGTTAACCACTTTTGATACTTTAATAAGACGTTTTAATAAGGAAGTAAATTAATATTTTAATAAAATATTTAAAACCCATTTTAATTTTATTTAATGTTTCATTTTATTTCATAGGCACAGGCATGGCTCTGTGGTTAAGAAGTTCGCTTCACAACCACGGGGCTTCGAGTTCAGTCCTACTGCGTGGCACCTTGGGCAAGTGTCTTCTGCTACAGCCTCGGGCCGACCAATGCCTTGTGAGTGAATTTGGTAGACGGAAACTATGCGGAAGCCCGTCGTATATATATGTGTGTGTGTGTGTGTGTGCGTGTGCGCGCGCGTGCGTGTGTGTGTTGTTTGTTTATGTCTCGTAACTTAGCGGTTCGGCAATAGAAACCGATAGAATAAGTACCAGACTTAAAAATAAGTACTGGGGGGTCGATCTGATCGACTAAAACCATCCAATGCGATGTCCCAGCACGGCTGCAGTCAAATGACTTAAACAACTAAGGGTAAAGGAGTAAAAGCGTAATTATTTAAAAAGACATGTCAAGGCTATTGTAAATAGTTCTCACCTCAGCACGATCATTTCGTACCATTATATGTTCCTATACACTGTATATATATTATATATTGATTTATTAAATTAGAACGGGGAAGGGTACACATTCATCTGACACCATATTTTATTAATTCGGGAGGGAAGAGAGGCAGGGTCGACCCCGATCAAAAACGTAGAGAGATAAAACTAAAATATTGTTTAGGATTTATTCCAACGCTTTATCGTTTCTGTGGATCCCAACCGCCCCCTGCAAAACTCAGAGTAGCGACAGAGGTAATGAAGCCTCATCTTCGAATAAATGAATAAACTCTACTTTTCTCTCACGTTTGTAAGTGTTATATAGCGAAGAAAGTGTCCAGTGTAATCCAAGGTAATAATCCAAAGCAATGAGAAGTCCAATGGTATAAATCCAAGGAAGGTAGAATCCAATGGTGTGTGAAAAACATGAGAGAAAGTATATAACTGGAAGACCACGTGAGCGTTGGTATGTGATATATATAAATGTATAAACAAGGAAAAGACAACACGAATAACAAGGTACAAACATGGTATAGTTATTAGGTTAACGCTCAGGAAAAGGAGTAGAAATTGTATTTGGGTCGCCCGTACACGTTAGCGGGATGGAAAGAAAAGAAGAGAATGACTGCCAACAGTGTAAGCGTTATAAATTGTTGAAGTCTGCTGCGATCATGCATGAGAGGGTGGGTCCTCTTTGAAATTCCCAAAGAAGTATTTAAGCATGTTTCGGCACGGCGATATCAGTTTGTTTTTTTTGTTTTTTTAAATTGAGGTTGTCGAATGATGTGGAATTTCTCTGTAAGACAGAGATCGCAGCACTTTGAACCGTTCGTAAATGCTTGTGCCTTATCTAACACTGTCCATATGATTTTGGTGGACTCTACTTAATCTCTCGATTTCCAAATATGCTTTGAAAGTGCTATGGTGTTTTCCAGGAGGCGATGATGGAATGATCTGTTCTGCGGGTGCAAGCGACTTTTGAGTGAGTTCTCTGTAAGCCCTATGTAGCTTGTTGATGTGTTGCTGGTGGAGACATCAGCACGGTATACAATGGCTTTCTAAAGGTGCACAGCGGCTGCATGGAAAACATGTCTAGTGCCATTAAGAGCCACAATATAAAAATATTACAAACAAGAGTAGAGCAAAGGAAGCCGATATGCAATTAGCCAAAATATAGAGATTTGCCTCTTAAAGGGCAAATACCAGGATAAATGCATTGTATACTGTGCTTATGACTCCACCAGTAACACATTCTAGTCATGCTTTCATCAGTTAGGACTTGTTATTCCTCTTCAAGTTTGTTTGTCTTCAACGTAAAGATCTTCAAATCAATTAGTGTTGGGAGAAACCGTTATAATATAGATTTCTTTCTTAGATACGCTATTTTCTGTAATCAAATATATTGAATTGACCGCAGTATATTACAGGTACTTATTTTATCGATCAATCTTGAATCCAGCCAAGGAAGTTTTGATCCCGGAGTTTTGAACCTAAAAACAATCTTCAGTAACCACGGCACTCTACATACTTCTGTAACCTTGACTTCTTTTGATATCGATGTGGGTTGAGACAGTAAAGCGCCGAACTACACACATTCCAGAATGTAGTTTTGCTTTATGTTTAAATCCCACCAAGATCGACTGTGACTTTCTTCCCACTAAAGTTGATAAAAATAAGTACCAGTAATATATTGAGTTTGGTTCAGTCCTGTATACACTCTCGCTTGCAATTTGTGATGATCCTAAGAGCATTATGTGATTTCCTAAGAGCATTACCAGTGCGAAGGAGGTGAATTGACTTCAATAATATTTTCAAACGGCACCCGCAGTCTTGCCTTGCCAGGAGTTTACCTATTGCTATTCGGAAGCTCGCAGCCTTCCAGGGCCAATCTTTAACGAGGAAGAGAGTGGGTCGAATAAAGAAGACACAAATGTAATGCTATGAGACACTCTGCTGTTTCTTCTGTTTCTCAAGGACATTGAGAATGTAAATTAAGACACTATCATAATAACTGCACTTTCTTTATGTAAATGGTTATTATAATGAAGATTATGAAATTTGTCATTTGAAAAAGTAAATATTTGTTTGTTGACAGATACAATTTCTCGTGATGTGTAGAATTACTAAGCACGTGAACACGTGACAAATGGAGGATTGCTGCTGACTCTAGTGGAAGTTGATGGGATTAAAGTTCAAACTTTAGTAAGAGTTCCTACAAAATAACCTATAGTAACGTGTGTGCATTATGTTTAGTAATTTAGTTTTTATGGAAATAACTCAAACGAACACTTGCACACATCTCTCACTTATTGATATAAGAACGAAGGAAATCGGAGACGACCTACCTTACAACCTGTCAGAGAACTTTCCAGTGGATTTGGAATATTTCTTTTTAAACAATGAGACTTTTCACTGGATAATTTCTTAATGTGAGATAGAACACTGGACGTCTGTCTGTCTATCCTCGTCCGACTAGATCCCACAACAAGATTTGCGGAAATTGGTTTAAAACTCCTGCGAGGATTTTTAGAATGTTTCAAGTGATGAGAGAAGCAGAGACCCATGCTTGATTCGTTTCGAATTTTTAAAGTTTCTCCAAGATTGTCTTCGTTGATGTGTCAAATTCTGTTTATAGTTTCTGATGTCATGTTGTAGTAGTAGTAGTAGTAGTAGTAGTAGTAGTAGTAGTAGTAGTAGTAGTAGTAGTAGTAGTAGTAGTAGTA
>JAOPJM010521307.1:0-5000 GCA_027124095.1 Muusoctopus leioderma
TACTACTACTACTACTACTACTACTACTACTACTACTACTACTACTACTACTACTACTACTACTACTACTACTGAATGTTTTTATGTCTTTCTTACCATTATATCTTAATTTAATTATGTCTTTTTATATAATTTCATACGCATTCTGTGTCTTAACAAATTGTTTAAGCTGTTCATGGTCCCTCTTCCCGTTCTTATATAACTTAATTTGTCCAACACCTGTGAAACTTTGGACATGTTTTTAAAGTTTATTGTATTATATGTGCGAGCTATTTGAGGCTAATAAAGAAACAGTTATTAGTATCTGTTCCGGCTCTTTACGTTCTGAGCTCAAATCTCATAGAGGTCAACTGAGCCTTTTAATCTTCCGGGGTCGATGAAATAAAGTACCCATCAAGTGCTGGGGTTGATTTAATCGACTAAACCCATCCCCATATATCCGGCCTTGTGCCTATGTGAGAAATTATAAGGGCAGTGGATTGGCAGAATTGTTAGAGCGTCAGACAAAATGACTTGCGGTATTTGTTCAGGCTCTTTAAGTTGTAAGTTCAAATCCTGCCGAGTGAACTTTCCAGCCTTCTGGGATCAATAAACAGAGTACTAGTCAAGTACTGGTGTCGATATAATCTACTGTTCCCCTCACCCCAACAACAACAGCAACAATAACAGCAGCAATGGCAACGGCAACGGCAGTAGTGAATCGAACGGCAACAGTGACAGCGGCGACGGGAGCAGCAGCAGAATACACGCCAAAAGCTTTAACAACAACAACAACAACAACAACAGTGAGGACCATCGACATTTGGCGGCTGTTCTCATGGTGGCTGGTTTCAGTCCGGTCTTCAGATGCTAGATCGCTTCAATGTACAGCGGCATCGGCTTGGTTGTCAGAATACACGGCCACCTTTCCGAACCGTTTCGTATCACGCGCTCGGTCCGTCAGGGATGCCGTCTCTCAGCTCTTCTATATCTACTGGCTCTCGAGCTATTAATACGGAAACTTGAGGTGCTGAGGAGCATCCTGTTCGAACTGAGACGTGGAGGATCTGTGTCGCCATATGCAGACGATGTCACCATAATGGTGTCGGACACCACGGAAATTGAGGTTGTCGGCACCATTCTAAAGGAATACGAAATGATGACAGGAGCGACAATTAACCCGAACAACTCGGTGGGCTTGCAGCGCGGCACCAGGAGAGGCACTCCATGCCTTTGGACAGCGTCGTGGGTCGCTGGTCCGAAGAACCTGTTAAATTGCGCGGCGTCTGGTTTGGTCAGGAGCTCCAGGTGGATAGGAACTGGGACGAGGTGACAAATGGCCAATCGAACCCAGAAATGTGCTGAGAGGAAGCTATTCCTGAAAGGTCGGGCCTAGGTGGCAAACGCGTATATCACCCGTTATATATTACCGCCTGACCGTCGTGTTATGCTCCAGTTCTCGTCTCACCATATTGGAGCGTCTGCCTTTCCACCTCTTGTGGAAGGGAGGCGTTCCACTGGTGAGACCTTTGCGCAGAGGGTTCAGTATGCTGTGGCTGCTAATGCGCAGACATGGGTTTAGGCTGTGGTATTTAGAGAGACTCCTGAGCGGTGAGCAGGTTTGGTCGCCTTTCGTCAGGTACGTTTTTCCACAGCTCATCTCTTTGACGAAGCTGCAGTCTTGGGTCAAGCGAAGACCAAGAATGGGCACCTGGTATCTGGAATGTTATCAAGTGCTCACAGTCCTCTACCAGTCGGGCAATGCGGTCAGTGGAAGTTCCACCTTGGCGTTCTATAGAGGTTTAGTGGTGAGCAAGAGCTACGACTTCCTCGGGGAAACTCTGGGCGTCGAGAGAGATCAATTGGCTGGACTTTTTCGGAAGACTTTCGGTCCAGGCCTATGGATAATTTCCAAAATCTCCTAGCCTAGCATTGCCGTTTCGAGATAAACTGTCAGACGGGCCTCCGAGATGCGCGCAGAGCGATGCAACAGTTCTGCATGCACTCGTCCAGTGTCCGTGTATTGCTGAATTGTGGAGTTTTGTCGAACAGCTGCTGTCGCCTTGTAAGACGGATCCACTATCGGCCGACTCCATATTGAAGATCACACCGTCGCCTTCTTTTGGCCGGGAAGGGCAGGCAGTTTTCCTCTGCCTGGTGGCTATGGCGAAAGAGGTTGTGTGGTGGAAGAGGCTGAAAGGCTTGAAGACAGACACTTTCCTCTTCGGCCAAGCCCTCATCGACTTTTCTCAAGTTCCGCTTGCAAGGGAAAGTGAGGGTGGAGAGGGAAGTGCTTCCCTCCAGTAAATTTGTTGAAAGGTCGGTGAATGCCGTGAGAATGGCCCGAGTGAATGGGCCAACTCTAAACATGCGCCTGTAGGTTTGAAGGAATGAAGAAGAGAGGGGCACTAGACTGTGGTGCCCTTGGAGATCGGGGTTTCCGGGACGTGTGGGGCTCCTTGGTTTCCCCTGGGTGGTGCTCTCCCTATTAGGGAATTCTGTTGTTTTAATGTTATTGTTATTTGTTACCTGTTGTTTATTGTTTACTCGAATTAATGTAAATCCCCACCGTCCTTGTCCTTTGTATTGTCCTAAATGTTTTTTAGGCCCCAGTGGCAAATACAGAAAGGATTATTATCATAGTAGTAGTAGTAGTAGTAGTAGTAGTAGTAGTAGTAGTAGTAGTAGTAGTAGTAGTAGTAGTAGTAGTAGTAGTAGTTGTTGTTGTTGTTGTTGTTATTGCAGGTCGATTGGTGCAAAGGATATAGCCGGACTAAATCTTAATGCATTAATTATTTATGCCACCTTTTGTTCTGAGGTTATACATCTCTGAGGTCAGCTCTAGCCTTCATTACTTTGTGACTGATAAAATATGTACCACCAATACACTGGGATATATTAAATTAGCAGTAGTCGCATCTCAACATCTGGGGCCTCATACCAAAGCTAGCTATCCTTAACGTTTGGTAGTTTGGAGGTGAAATAGAAACCTATTACTTGCACTATCCTCAAACTGTGTGTTTCAGAGCTAGTTTTACGCTCACTCTCTCTCTCTCTCCGTCTCTATCTCCCCCATCTCTATCTATCCCCTCTCTCTCTCTCTAGTCATCTGTTTTCATCTTCTGAGACATGCTTCAGTGTGTCTCATTCCAAAGAAGAGCAACCTATCTAATCCTGAAATATATTGATCTATCACCTTCACTCTCGACTGCTAAAGCATGATGGAAACAGTCATTAACAATCATCTACATTGCCTTTAGTCCCTTTCCTTCCTCTGTGTCCACCAACAGATGCTCTCGGAGTCAGATACTTAAGGCAATGACTCTCCTATGTTACGAATGATCCCTCGCATCTGACAAGTTTGGCGAAAGCAATGTAGTATCAATTTACATACCCTTTTCCTGGTTGTGGCATGAGAATCTCCTAGTAAAGTTACCCACTCATATGCGTCAAGCGTCTCTCTTCACTTTGATTCGAATCTTTATCAGATCACATCATTGCAGCGTCGCTAACATACCTCGTTCTCTCTCACACACTGTATGAAGTCGGGTGTACTTCAATATTTAGCTATGGAGCCTACAGATCTCCTCCTGTACATTAATGGCCTGCTTGTTGTCACTTCTAACAATGCTCACTGATGTGTAGATCATACCCCATTTTACTCCTTCTTAACCACCACATACAGGTATCATCTTCTTGCAGCCTAGACATATCAAGTTAAACCTACGCTGGCTCCATGAACACAGACTTCGAAACCATTCTCTAATGGGCACCTGAAACTTTAATATCTTTCAACAGCATAAAGACAAAATAAGTGCTAATATCAAGGAAACGATCTTACGCCTCATCCTCTTTTGACTTGGTCAACACGGAATTTAAACAGTCAAAATCATTACAAATGCTAGGTTTCCAACACAAATATGTGTCCAACACGTTACTGCATCTCTGTCTCCACATCGAAAACATTGATTTATGAATGTTACATAGAGACATATTTGGAGGGTACTGGTATAGTTCCATTAACGCAATTTGCCTACATCGTCCCCGAAGAGATGATACGCAAAATCGGATTTAGAAGAATTTGAACTTAATACTTAGTGAGATGAAATTAAATACTGTATTTAGCATTTCGTCCTGTCCCAACTTCCTATTCCAAATCTGATGACACAAACATTTTCCGTAAACCAATTTAGATCCGAGATAAAAAAAAAATTCTGACATGATAATTAGTGCAATATACACACAATATTATACAAACAAAAAGAAACACAAAAAAAGGAAACAGTTCTGAAAGAATCAAGAACAAAGAAAACCAATTACTGAAAATAAATTCTTCATATACGTGCGTGAGGTAATGATTGTACATGCATTCCGTCTGTTGTGTTTGTGTGTGAGGATTTATTCTTATTAAATCTATTTTCATTAATTCGAAAGATCTTAATCAACAATACTGTTGGTCAATATTCTGTTTTCTCTTACATTAAGTAAAGATTATACCATTTCTGGCTTAGGATCGTTATTTCAGTATTAGCATTAGAAGAAGCATGCTTGAATGGATTTACATATCAATTATAACTGAGAGCTGTATATTTTATTTTTTTAATCATGGCAGGGCAATTTAGCTTTGAAGCCATAAATAGACGAACAATTCTTAGAAATATACGAAATAAAAAAGAAAACAACTCAGATTAATTTGAAATATGTATTGCTTTATACTAAAACGAAATTAAAAAAAAATATAGCTTTGGACATTTTCACTAAAGAAATAACATACGCATGCCCACCCGAATTTACTAGCACAGTCACGTAATCATCTGAAATATGCATAAGTTCATACCTGTATATGTGTGCGTGTGTTCCCGTATTTGTATGTGTTCAACACCATACGATTTACACACATATAAGCGTAAACTGACTTCTATTCACACACACACACACACAAACACACGCAGACACACCTACACGCGCGTGCGCGCGCACGCATGTTTCTTCAAAAACAACTGGAGCTGTAATATCGTAAC
>JAOPJM010521307.1:7500-10623 GCA_027124095.1 Muusoctopus leioderma
TTGAGTGCTCTTTTCTTTCGTTTGTACACATACATGTATATATATATATATATAATATTCGGTGAGGGCAATTGAAATAGTCTTAAATGAAAATAGCCATCTGTGTATCATACTTAACGTATTTTACACCATTTAAAGGCAGAAGCTGTAGAAAATGTCCGAGAGAAAATCTCTACGTAGACTTGTGTTAAAAACACGATTATATGTCAGAATGAGGAGATAACTCTCCTTAGCTCGTGACTGAGAACGTCATACGCGTTTCGAGATGGGTTCATCTGATCACTAACGTGTACTCCTTGCCACTTGCCTTGAAGAGACATCCTCACATTCTGACATATAGTAAAGAGTGGATGGAACATTTAAGGCTGTTTCAATTGACTTCATCGAGTTTCATATTAGCACGGCAAGCTTTCGGCAATATAAATGAATAGGAGACTCCAATTCATTCTAGTGGCATCATAAACATATTCAAATTCTATTGATACTGTAAACTCTGTTTTTCTTCCACTATATCAAGGTCGTATTAGGCCACTTGTAATTTCTACTTAAGCGTGTTTGACGGGATGATACTGCTGTTACTATAGATTTCCGACGTACCTGTGCTACTGATTATCAACACACATTTGTAAAATGTTCTTCATCGTACAATTGATACGTCTTTTACCAACAGAAGGGCATTCTTTATGGCCATGTAAGGTTTTTAATCCACACAACAAAAGAAGTTTTAGATTCATGCAATGTCATTTATTAAGAGACAAGGCAAAGCTTTGGAAACTGTCTTCCGATTAGTTTCATTGTTTATCCCTTGACACAAAGCCTCTTTAATAGCCTCTTGCCTGAATGATATAATATAGGAAATTAACAATATTTTGATAACTGTATCAGAAAACTGATAAAGCCATTGATATGTTGTGCAGGATGTTATTTCAATGAATATCGTCTTATTTATTCACTGAGTATAATTTTGCTACCAGTAAATTTATATGCAATGAAATATTTCTACAATTTAATAGTACGTGACGCCATCTTGACCACATCTTTTGTAATTATATTTCATACTAACAGGCTACTGTATATCTCAGATTTAACTGAAATAAATTCAATTTGTCGTTCTTATCTGGCTTCATAAGTCTAAGATACCTTTTAAAGTGAAGTATGAATTTATCAAATACCTCTGCAGAAGTATCTCTTAACATATGAACGTTGATTCTATTAATGATATAGTCGATAATAGTAACTTTGGAAGTGTGAACATTGATGTAAATCATAATTTCAAGGAGTCAATATCCGACCATAAACGTATATTCACATTTCAGAAATTGGTGATTAACGAAGTTATTATATCCTCCTTTTATAACAAACGGCAAGCTATTCTACTACAGGCTATGTGGGTCAAGAGACATGAATATTGTTACTGGTTTGACAAATGTTTTAACCAAAACATGAGATACATTGATAGGATACACACTATTTAAAAAGAAAATTGTAAGCTAGTGTCAGCTGAGATACTAAGAATGTTCTTTATGTTAACTAATAAATATGTTTATAAAAATAAGTCGTTGGGGCTGCTGGGAAGATATTCCTATATATATATATTTGATGTGTAGTTAATTGCGAGATCAGTGAGGGAGAAATACTCAGCAGATCTTGCTAGTAGGGGGAAGATACATTCCTAATATCCTCAAATATTCACGGCATATAAAGTGAGACAGTGATAGGGGTGAAAACTTGATTGAAGGTTAACGTCGAAGGGGCAAAGATTTTGAAAATTCAAAGTGATTACTCTGGCTCTGCCATGGTCGAAATTCATATGTTCAATGAAGTGAAACGGTTCGTATCTAGGAACCGTGGTGTCTGCAACTCGAATTACAGAGGAGGACGTTGAAGCGAGACTTGAAAGAGCGAATGAAGCCTTCGACATTTTAAAGCCTCTCTGAAATGCAAAGTCCCTCTCTAGATATATCAAGCTCAGAATGTCCAATAGCAACGTGAAATACGTCTTGCTATATGGTGCTGAGTCATTCCAAACGAATGCAAATATCATCAGAATGCACCAAACATTCACAAATAGGAACCTCAAAAGCATCCTAGGGATTAGATATTCAGAATTGTGAGCAACAAAGACTTCTGGACCGAAGCTATGCAGGAACCCATCAGCCAACAAATAGTGAGACGCAATTGGAGATGGGTACGCTATATGTTCCGAAGTCCAGAAGAATGTTTGGCAAGGCATGCATTGAATTGGAACCGAGAGGGGGGACGGAATCAAGAACATAGGAAGATTGGCAGCAGAGGAATTGATGATGACATGGAAGCAACTGAAAAGGAAAGAGACTGAACAAAACACGCTAGAAGACTGATGTGGAAAGGATTCCTGGTGGATGATGATCATATACGTGTGTGTGCGTGTGTGCCTCTGTGTGTATGTTTGTCTGGAAATGTGTAAATATACACACTCTAATTTACAACTTCACAGACAAACACACACACACATGTGTATGTATGTGTGTGTGTTTGTGTGTGAATTTGAAAAATAAACCCACTCTAATTTACAAATTCGCACACTAATACACACGCATATGTGTAAGTGTGTGTGGTGGTGGTGGTGGTGGTGTGTGTGTGTGTGGGGGGGGGGGATGTGTGAATTTGTAAATTAGAGTGTGTATATTTTATTTGAAGCTAAATAGTTTTTTTAACTATAATTCTGAGTTTTACTGGTGCGATTGTTAAAGCAAATACAATATTGAGCATTTGATTAAACGAATCGTGCAACTCAGTCTTTCGATTCTGGAAGCTTTCAGCTCCTAATGATAATAATAAAAATAATAATAATAATAATAATTATTATTATTATTATTATTTCTTTTATTGGCCACAATGGCCCAAATAGATAGGGGCAATACAAAGGCGAGATAGATAGGAGGCAGCAAAGACACAAAGGAGAAAGTGTGCGGGGATTTCCATCGAGTGGAAGGGTGAGATTAACAATACCGATAAGGGGACACATTAATAAATAGTATATAACAGTGGTGGCCAACCTGTGGCACATGCGCCAAACGTGGCGCATTGAACGATTAGCGGTGGCGCATTCCATCCCTGCAGCGGGATAATATTTTATAGTAA
>JAOPJM010521321.1:0-10623 GCA_027124095.1 Muusoctopus leioderma
CACACACACACACACACACACAAAGATATATATATATATATATATATATTATACGTAATATATGTGTGTGCTTTTTGTATATTTTCGCTGATGCATATCAGTAAAGGATGTACAATTCAGCGAGAAAAAAGAAAGCCCAGTGCGTTTCGAATGAAGTCCTTTGCTATATTTGTTCTGTACCGAGTTACAGGCACTCCATTGTCACTCTCACTGTCAGGAATACAGTGAAACAGTTATAAATCTGTAAGCAATGCCGCTAAATAGAAACCATAAAAATCTACCGTAGATCAATGCTGTATTTTGCGGCTATTCAAGTTATGATGCATCTACTGTTATTGATAATAATGATGAGAATTTTGATAATAAGCGTAGCAAAAATGCTCATAGCGTTTAATGAGACGATCTTGATAATGTTAAAGATATTGATTAGTTGGTTTTTATTCTGACGTGAATGAAAGAAGCGAGTATAATTACCATGTTATAGGGCATAATTATATTAAGACATGGGGTGGCGATAATAAATAAGTTTACCAGTAGAAATTTGTGACCTTTTTCCTTCTAAGAAAACATGTTTCCATATAAATCCTTTGATATCTTGATTTGTCGCATTGTCACAAATTGTTGGGTAGATTCTAACCGAGTACTTATATAGATATGTAATCTATATAAGAATTGATCGGGATTTTGTTGATAGACTTTAAACGAATGAAATTCAAGGCGACCTCAGTGAGATTTGAAATCAGAACGTAGAGAGACGAAACTGAATATTAAAGCTATTTCGTCACTTTCTCCACCACTTCTAACACTCTTCCATCTTTTTCTGCAAAAAAGAAAACTAATATTACTATTGAATCTATTTATAGATAAATCTTCCAAGAAAAAACAGTTGTTTTTACATCTACAATATTTATATATATGCCATAAATCTGAAACATGCATATACAATTTATTATGGTCAAACCGACACTTTTTTCCTGTTAGTATTCACCAATAATGTACAAATGATAAGGTCCATATTTCCCTTTAACCCTTCTCTTTTGCTAATAAGATTTGAAGAATTTAACCAGTCTACTATTGCCTCCTAATATTCTCTAGGAAAGCTCTGTGTGTGTCTGGAGGAAAGAAATCTTAAATCAATGTTGTAGCCTCTGCTTTGATAGGATAATTTCACATATTCCACTAGTCCTCTAAAGTTGTCAACTTTAGCATCACCAAAAACTGTGGTTGCCACTGACATACAAATATTCCTCTCTAACTTTACTCAATTCCTTCTTTCCGGGGGTCGGAATATAGTGCCGTTAATCATGTTCCTCCTCGTTCCCCGGTCCCCCGTCCGAGTACCCGCATCTTTCCATATTCTGAAACCGCACTCTCCCATCTCCCACTCCACCGTTCTCCTTCAAGTCTCCTTCAGTCGGCTTCTTTTCCGCTTCCCGTCAGATACCCATGTCAGCGGTGTTCTTGGGTGGTCCGTCGCCTCCAAGCGTAAAACATGGCCGATCCATTTCCACCTTCGTCTTTGATTGTCGATTGTCTCTGTGCTGGTGCTTCTCCTCACTTCCAGTGTACATTACAATCCATATTTAAGAAGCTCGTGTTTCTCATTTCATACAGTTAGAATACTTGTCATGCTTTTCACAAGTTATCTTTCCTTATTTGGTATTGATGAGGATGACGGGGATTTTTGTATTGATAATGATCACGATGATAGTAATGGTCGTAGGCATGAAAATAATGATCCCTTACATTCATTTCTTACATAATATTTTTTTTGGTATTTAATAACAGTTGACGATATATAATAAGACGATGATAATGTGATGGAATTATTACTGATGCTACTGATGATTATCGGAGTGGCGGTAATGAGGATGAAGTGATATTAATAATAATTATGGGTTATATAATACACCCGAAAAGACGGTAGCTTGTCGCCAACATGAATCAGCAGTTTTAAAACTGCCTAAGAACTGATGAAAAGGATTAAGAGTGCTGTAATCGGAGTATAAATGTCTGCAAAGGCAGCAAAATTCCCTTCCATTATGAATATAAAAGAAAATCTTTTCGACGATAACAAAGCTTGAATTAATAGTTTTAAAAAAAACAAAGAAAAGAATTCCACAGTTATTGTATGACAGCCAATAGCTTTGTTTTATTCCTTGAAGTTTCGTGTCTCTCATAAAATTAGTTAGTTCAAACTACATTATCTCGTGTAGCTCACACGAAAATAAGATCAGATCACGTCTTTGTTTTACTGCTTAGTCTGGAGGGAAGGCAGTGCTCATTATACTTTTTTCAGGGCCTCCGAGACTGGTGGGAGGTATCCTCAGACCGGAGACCTGACCCGAATGCTTGCAACAGAGTGGACTCCGTTAAAGGCATGCAAGGGCCAAGTAGTGGTATTAAACTGGGCGACGAAATAAGTCTACCACCCAAGTAGTTCACGGTGAGATTTGAACTCAGGACTCAAAAAGCCGGAACAAATACCGATTCCACCAGTTTACCGCCCTTAGCTAATACTTTATTTATCTACACCGAAAGGATGAAAGGCAAAGTTGACCTCGGTGGGATTTCGACTGAGAGTGCAGTGAGCCAGAATGAATACTGCAAGTCAATCTGTCCGACGTGCTAACAACTCTGCCAATTCGCCGCCTTTACAGGCTACGTCAGCCTTTTCATTCCCCTTTGTTAAGTGAGATTCAATATAGAGGCTCAGATATAAGTAGTCCTCTACAGTGATGTTCCGAGAATTTAACAGAGTTATGTTGGAATACTGAATCTCCTTGCATGTTTACGTTTTCGCTTATCATTTCCAGACCGCTGGGATACGGTAGAAATAGAAATTTCCACTATAATCCATTGACTCTCTCCAAATCATGAACACTGCGAAACGTATAGGCTTCCTTTTGCTATTCAATCATAGGTGAAGTTATGTTGCACAAGTATTGCATTATATTTGCGTAGAGCAGCCTCCCGTTAAAATTAATGCAAAGGAAATAACATTTCCGTATCATGTGAGATATGTAAGTCAGGTCTGGAAATGCAAAGATAAAGCAAATTCATAATTGAAAATTGACATGTTCAAATACAGCGACAAAAAAAGTAAACATTATAAAATGACAGCTTATATTTCTCATGTCTGTTTGTTGTACAAATTTATAATTTATAATTTACAAGATGAAAGATGATTGTTATTAAAGAGATAGCGATGAAAATAAGAATCGAAATGTCAATATAAAGAATGAAGGTGATGATGATGATGATGATGATGATGATGATGATGATGATGATGATGATGATGATGATGATGATGATGATGATGATGTGATGAAAAATTAGATTAATCTGATGACGATAATAATTACAGAGGTTAATGGTGAAAATAATTAATCATCATCGACGGCTTGAACGCCTCCATTCAAATAGGTTGAGAAATGTTATAACCTGGGTGGGAATAATGTATTTGTTGATTATGTTAATGTAAAGACTATGCTGACCTAATAATCTCTACAAAACACTGCTGAATTAGCATTGCAAGCATTTAACATTGCAAAAATACTAAAACTCAATATACGAATTAAATTGAAAATGTTGGTAGATAAAAAAAAAAAAAGAGTTAAATCTCCGTTGAATTCAATGACCCAAATGTTTACAACAAGCATCGAAACTCGAATAGATTTTAACATCTCCCACTGAAACTACTTCTTGCAACAAAGAATTTCGTAGATTACCACATGACAAAATATACTGGAGTACTTTGTTTTCATAAACAACATTAACCTCATTACAGGATGTCAAACTGTCCTTAACCACAGTACCATTAAGTTGTTTTTATATATAATCCAGAGAAGAACACATCACATCTAAAAACAAGTTTCCATTTCCGATGTCTGATTAAAAGGCAATTTCACATAATCTGCAAAAGATGGAATGAAATAGGTTTAATCAACGAAGAAAATATAACTTAGCTATACATACAGATATTACAAGCGTCCAAACACATCACACTTATCTGGCAAAAAAATACCTTCCTACATTAAGAGCATCATTCATAAATGTACATTCATAAAATAAAATACATTTGTAAAATCATAACGATAGTCGAATCTATATACAGAGAAGAAACTAAATGGTGAGCCAGATGGGTAATGAACTGTTTACACAATCTAAGACTATTTAACATAAAAGACATTAAAATGGAACTTTAATCTCTTGAAGAAGAACAATCACTGAAAGGACTAGCGAAGGTAGAAAAAATTAGAACGACTACCAAAGATGGAAAGAATTAGAACAATTACCAAAGATGGAAATGACGCCAAGCTCTGAAGATCTACAGTCTCAAACACAGAAGCAACAAAAATGCCATCATCTACATTTTGAAAGGTTTTGGAGAATTAAATTCCAATCTTCAGTATATATATATCATTGAAGAGACAAAAGAACAGTAATATATATCTGATGAGATCAACTGCCGAAAATCTCGTCGTTTGTCAATCGAGTAAAAATGCTATATTATAACAGTCTTACATTTTTTATAGCTTAGCCAGGGGAAAAGGGTTGTACCTATGGCCTTTGCAGGCTCTCCGTGACTGGTGAGATCAATGCAGTTTATGTTGCAAATCTGTAAGTGAACGTCTGCAGGAAATATTATGAACGAGAGGGAATTCCAGTGGTTGAGGCTTTGGGGAGGGATGATTGGGAATAATCATGATCATTAGTGTACAGGCTGACGGTGAAACACAGTTGGGGAGACAAGAGGAACAGAGATAGGTGTGTCGGGTAGGCTTTGGTGGAGGTGGTATGCAACTAACTAATTCAAAGGAACAGATACCGTTATAGAAGTGATAGAATCGGCAGAGAGAGAGAGAGAGAGAGAGAGAGAGAGATATTTGGGGGGGGGGGCAAGATAGAGAAGACACTACGTTTCTAAGTAAAGGTGTGTTGGTAAGTGAGTATTTGTTAATAAATCGAATGGCCTTGTTTTGGATACGGTCTAGGATGTTCGTTTGCATAGCGGCTACACCATCCAAGATGTTTGGGCAGTACTCTGCTGTGGATCTAAACTTGAGCTTTGTATAAGATCAGCAATTGATCAGAGCTGAAGTATTTTCTGGCCCCGAAGAGAAAGGCTAGTCTTTGGATGCAGCTTTAGCTATGTTACATATGTGGGAAAGATCGTCAGATATTGTGACGCAAGATATTTGAGGCTTTTAATTGCATATTGTCTAAGACTAGAAAACGTTGGCTACAGTACTGTTTCCTTGATAAAGCCGTGATTATGTCTGTGTGATTTTGAAAGATACGTTTTCTTTTAACGGGTTAGCCAGAGAAGGAAGGGCAGCGCCTATGGCACTCTTCAGGGCCACCGAGACAGCTGGGATGCAGGGAGAAAGTTATCCTCAGACAGAAGGCCAGGCCCGAATGCTCCACTGAAGTTACCCAAGGGCCAGATGGTGATGTCAAACAAGGTGACGGATTACGTGTACCACCCAAGAGTAGGAACAGTCACTGCAATACGCCCCCACACAGTTTTAGTCTTCCAAATTTCACTCACAAAGCACTTGCCCAAGAGGTAGCACAGTAGGATCGGATTCGAGACGACGTAGTTACGAAGCGAACTTCGTAACCACACATCCATCACTGCACCCATACAAGATTGTGGTTACTCAAGTGGACGATATTTTTGAGGTTTCTATTCATAGAGTCGGTGCATGTTTGACGTGTGGTATCTAGGTTGCATATAAATGTCATGTCTGTGTGGAAGATGAAGGAAAGAAGGAAGAGTAGTACCATCTGCATAGAATGAGTGTTGTTACAGCCACAGCAACCAGGACACTAATGTACAGGAGGAAGAGTGTGATGTGTATAATTGAACGTTGGGAGCACACCAGAATTAATAGTGTGGTTCAGTGAGAGCTTCGTTAACGAACTTTGTGATACTACTATCTGACAGAAAGCTTCCAATCCAAGAGATGAGAGACACATGGAGTCTATAGTCGAGCAACTTAGTTAAGAGATTTTCGTGAAAGACACGGGCTTGCTTGTCAAGCACAATGACATCATTGTCGCCGAATTTCTCAAGGGTGTGGGATCACTAGCGAGTGACATAGAAGAGTGGGTTCCCCGTCGATCTAATTTACGGAAGCCGTAGTATGGATCATCAAGGAGGGATAGAAAATCAAGATATTTGAGTAAGTGATTGTTACCGACAGTTTCCATCACCTTTGAGATGCTCGAAGTGAGAGTGATAAGTCGGGAGTTAAAGAAGTATGGGAGAGTGTCTTTCTTGTGGATGGGGAACAATATATAATCTATCGAAAGATTTGGCTAGTTCCCCGTAGAAAGAGACAGAGAAAGAGTGAAGCGTTTAGCCAAAATAGTGATTAGCCCTGGGGAGCAAGGTTTAGTTGTAATCGAAAGTACATTGTTTGAACCGGAGGTCTTGTTGGGTTGAAGCGACCGTGCTTGATGTACATCTGTGTATCTGGTGGTAAGGCTGCTTGTGCTACAGTGGAGAAGAACAGTTTTGAAGGGGTCTTAACGAGTATGTGCATTGTGGAATTGGATGCAAAGTAGAACATGTGGAAGCTTTCTCCACATGAGTACTACATATGGAGCCAGCGTGGTTCAGCAAAGGTGGGTTAAAGGATTCCTCAAGTGTGACAAAGATCATCCTGGCAAGACACCAGAGGACCGACTACAGTTGTAGAAGTAGGGAAGTTTGCAGGCTGTGTGATGCATGAGAGTATACTTTTTTCTCTTCGTATGGTAGTCTTTCAGGAGTTGCGGTAGTATGTAAAGGTCACCTTGTAGTTAGAGGTGGGTGGGTTTCTCCAGTTGCAGTAACGCTGTAGTCTTAGCCTATACTGGTGAAGCTCAGCTGTGTGTTAAGTATATGGAGGATTTGTGGTTGGGGGTTTGGTTGTGTGAGGGACATGAAGGAAAATGCCTAAGAGGGTGGTTTTGACAACCTACTCAGGAATCTCAGGTGGGTCAAGGGTGAAGGTTGTCTGCTGTTAAGGATAGTTAGGATAACACTGTTAGAGCTCTGTCGAATATAATATAAGGAAAAACAAAGATATTAAATAGAAATTAAAAAAACCCAATATATCTTCAGTGTCTGACTCTAAAGGAATTCTCCTAGATGTGTGTGTAACTGGTAGATTTTCTTCTCTGGTTCTAAAAATCAGCTCAGTAAACTATGATTTTCAGGGAAATGTTTTCAAATTAGAGAGTAGACTTCTATTATGGCAGATGCACAACACGTCATTGGAACATGTATGTGATGATAACATTTTTGCATGGTGTTATTTAGGATACTGTTAAAGTTTTGAACATAACCAAATTCATTCTTATGTTGTTTCTGTTGAACTACAAGTGGAACTAGTGGCATATTAGGAAATCTTTTTCATGTAGGGAAAAATAACTCTTTCACTGCATTGCCTTTTTACACTTGGGTTACATTGGCTATAACACTAGATACTCTTCGTTTATGCGATAGGGTTCCACTTTGCGTTAGATGTGTATTGTAACCTTTCAATATATTTACTACATTCTTTAAAGTTGCCTCAACTAACGACACTACACTTATATTTTGCTTATCTAAGTGTTTTTTTTCCGTTGGTGATTAAATTTTAAGTGTATATACAAGATTTAATATCTCTAATAACTGAGCGTGTTGTGGAAAAAGTTTACTGAAGTCATGTTCGATTTTTCTATCTCCCTAAAACCAATTTTTATTAAAATGATGAAGCAGTTGGTTTATTGTGTTTGCCAGCTGTTAGCCTCTTCTCCCCGAAACAATTCGCTTATCTGCGTTCTATTTTAGCAGATATTTCTGATGTGGTGATCAAGGACATCAAGAAAGAATAAAGCCACCATATCCAACATATTGCAGGAATTGGCCCATTTATAAATTATTTTTTGCGATATTAGACTAGACTGGTACTATTGCGTATTTTTACTCAGATTCAATATTGTTGATTGCTTTATGTCACTTGATCTTCAATCCAATATTCTTTTACTTACTAAACTCTGTTCAACATGTCAGTTAATCAATATGAAGACAGTCATGTAACTATCAATGAAAACCCTAGCTGTCGTTTTTACACATTTTTCACTGATTATTTAAGTCCATCTTTATTTACGGCGAATCTTGTAAAACCTAGGTATGAATGAAACTCCTGAACTTTCACATAAAAATAAAATATTTTCTATTCTCTACACACTTCTATAATCTACAAACTTCCACCACAAGCCACAACAAGGTATTCTACAAGCCAAAAAAAAAAGGATAGTCGATCGACCTGCTACAAATAGCAGCCATATTCCCATCAAATCACACCATAGCGTTTTATAAAATAGGAGTCATATGCATCTAGGAAACATTGAATAGATTATACAACAAACAGTATGATCCCAGCTGGAACAACTTTGATCTTAGTTCGGTTCAATCAAAGGTGACATTGAGCACATATGAACTTTAATGTATGAGAGATGGTAAAAGTGATAGAGAACTGCATTAAATACCTTACAGTATTTACTTTCTTCTCTCAATGTTCTGAGTTCCAATGTGCCGGTAACAACTTTGCCATTTTTTCCATTGGAGTCGATAAAATAAGTACCAGTCATGTACAAACTCCGCAAGAAATGTGGAGTTTTCCACCAATGTGAGGACTCTTTATTATAGCAAGATTATTTTATTTAAAAAATAATGCATTAGAATATAAGCATTGTGAACATATTTTGATTCATGAATATAGCTGTTTCTTTTCACTTTCATCGCAAATGTAGAAGGTACAGCCAGGAACACCACAACTTCAATTTTCTCTTTTCACCTATAGAGCGATGATTTTTGCTGCTGGAAGCAGTTTTATGCAATCATAGAACAAAATGAAATCGTACAGTCTGACAGATTTAAAGTGCATCAGTTTTATAGTGACTGAGGACTGAGGTACTTCCTCTCAGCCATAATCAGCATTACTACATATCCTCTATTTCTATATATACGGATCACCTCTAAGTCTTGCCAATTGAGTAGACTATGTTTCGCTGAGGAGTTCTAATACAACCAAAACATGACAGTTGTATTTAAAGACAAGATACGTCTTTACTTCTCAAGAATTTCAATTAACAGATTTTATTGGAGTTATCTTCTTTTGTGGTTATTTTTAGATTTTAAGCACTCCTGTGGAAATATTGTCTACTCAGGTACTGGATAATCTCAGTTAATCGAAATTTTTCAACTCAGTATTTTAAACATATGAGGTCGTATGCACACACCCACGCGTGAAACCCTACATGCATGCAAACCCACACGCAAACATTCATACACATATATACTATACATGTATATAACAAAGAAATGTGTGGGAAAAATCAAGAGTCGTTATTGCTATACAAGAGTACCTTCAGTGACGAATCAGTGATAATATTCATAATGATATTTTAATAAGTCTTACTGCTATATTTTGTGCAGGTCTAATATTGTCATATTTTGAAGTATTTGTTTGTTTCAATCTCAAAGCTGCTACTTATTGCAATATTTTTCTACGTGAGAGATGAGGTTGCTATGTGTTACTGTTGACAACGGCTAATATTGTGCTGCTATAGAACATATTTTCATTTTATCGCAATGTATATGAATACTACTAAAATTTAATTACATACATGAGTTGCAATAGAAAGAAAATAGGGTACTTTCCTGTTATCGACAGCCAATTCTGTTTTTACTAAAGGATTAGGTTAAGTTAGGGTTAGGGTTAGGGTTAGATTAGGGTTAGATTATGGTTAGATTATGGTTAGGGTTAGGGTTAGGATTAGATTAAGTTAGGGTTAGGGTTAGGGTTAGGGTAAGATTAGGGCTAGATTAGGGGTAAGGTTAGGGTTAGGATTAGATTAAATTAGGGCTAGGGTTAGGTTTAGGGTTAGTAAAAACGAATTGGCTGTCGATAATAGGAAAGCACCGAAAATAGAGCTCCAATAAGGAAAATCAAAATAAACCCATACTTAAGAAAATCTAAATAGAAAAGAGAACAACAGCTCCTCTCAGGACAAGCCCTCATCAACTTTTTTAAGTACCACTTGAAGAAGAAAATTAGGGTAGAGAGGGAGGCGCTACCCTCAAGTGAATTTTATGAAAGGTGGGTGAGAGTGGCGAAACTGGCGTGGCTAAATGGACCCACGTTGACTATGCGGCTGTAAACTGGCGGCAAGAACTGGGAGAAGGCACCTGCCTTCGGAGTGTCAGGATAATCCGGGGTTGTGTGTGGGGTGCCCCGAATCAATCTATGTGGTTTCTCCCCCATTCCGAGGATCTTTTCTCTTTTCTATCATTGTATTGTCTTTGTACTGTCAGACCTATTTATTATTTATTATTTATTAATGTGCCCTTATAGTTATTGTTAATCTCACCCTTCCACACGATGTAAATCCCCCACACTTGCTTCTTTGTGTTTTTGTTGTTTCCTATGCATTTCGCCTTTGTACTGTTCACATCTATTTGGGCCCTTGTGGCCAATAAAAGAAAGACCACAAATTTGTGATATGTACGGTCCACCTAGATAGGACTCGTAGACAGGGGCCCGGCTACTGGAAGCTGAACGCGTCGTTCCCGGCGTGCAA
>JAOPJM010521345.1:0-10623 GCA_027124095.1 Muusoctopus leioderma
TCGTGCCAATATTGCTCTTTCACTCAGCCAAGTGAAGTCTCTGTAGTGATAACTAAAGTTAGTAAATACTTTTTCTAATAATTCATTACTACCACTGTGCTGATTGTAGATATAATGACTTTTTGTCAGAGTCCATAGGAACTTTTCCGTCACCAAGTTGTAACAAATTTTGAGCAAATATGATCTGAATTGTGATCACCATAAATTCTTGTTTCCATGTTAGTTGTAAGCTTCAAGGTGTTAACATCGTGCCACAAACAGGAAGATTTACGGCATGCTCGAATTTCATCAGCTTTTGTTCCCTTGGCAGAGTCTGGCGAAAATCTCCTGATAAGACAGCAGTCACACCACCCATCAATGTCTTGTGCTTTCTCACATCTTGTAGGGTTTTGTTCAGGGCCTCTGATGCTTTATTTGTGAGCCATTCATCCCAGACTATAAGTTCACATCTTTTACAAACCTCTCCCATGTCAGAATGTTTAGTAATTTTACAAACAGCTTCATCATTAGTAGCTAAATCCAAAGGAAATTTGAATGCAGAATGAGCTGTGCGACCTCCGGTCAATAGTGTAGCAGCTATACCAGAAAAGGCTACTGCTACAGCAATTTCATTTTGCTTGCAAACTTTGGCCAGTAATAACTTTGTGACAAATGTTTTTCGAGTACCACCAGGAGCATTCAAAAAGTAAATGCCTCCATTCTGCTGAGAGATACTATTCACTATAGTTGAATAAGCAGTTCTGTGATCATGCAACACCTTCGGCTCATTTTCATTGATGTATTCAGTTAAGGAGTTGGTATCATATGATGTTTCTCTGATAAGCTCTGTAGCTAAAGTGTTGACTTCTGTTCTATTGGTTTGGGGGAGGCCAAATGAAGGTAGTGGTGGCCCATACATTGATGCTATTTTATCTTCTTTGTCAATTAAGGCTCTGTTGTAGATTTCATCTGTGTAAACTATGTCAATATGCAGGTTGGCAAGTTGTGCTTTGGTGCTTATAATCTTCTGACAAATCATCTTTATATTTGTTCAATAATTCTAAAGGGTTGCCTACATCACAGATCTTTAGCAGAATTGCAAATATATCCCTAAGCTGCTTTGGGAATTGGTATATGGGTGCTTCTCTTAAGATGGCATCCCATTGACTATCGTCTTCTAGTATTCTACGTTTGTAGCATGCCTCTCTAAATGTCACACATACGATCAGCTGTTCTAAGATCTTCAAAAGATGTAGGCCCATTAACTTCATGCAGCAGCATTATTAAAAGAAACGCTCATGCTGCGTGGGATGAACAGTGTAAACTCTGCCTAAAGCACTGTAAAATCTTACATCTGGATGACCTTCAACTTCACTTCCGCGCTTTCTTCTGCTTCATCGTTTGTTATTCCAAGTGTAATAACAGGGTAACTGGGGATACAATAAAGTTTGAGCAAACATATCTTCTTGACATAGTTTTAAAAAAAGCTGTTAAGAGTAGTATCTCTAGAAGCAAGAGCTTGCTGGGTAGCTGTTTCATTAGTAAAATAAACTATTTGTCTATTATTTAAATGAACTGCTAGTTGCTGTACTGCAAGATATCTCTCATGAATGGGAAAGCTAAACATTCTCCAAAAGGCTTCATTGCTGCTTAAGTAACAAACCGCGTTGATAGTTAGTCACTTAATCAGGTACATTTTGTTGTTGTAATGCACACATAGCTGCATCGTATCCTTTGTTAACATACTTGCACACATACTTGATAGACTTCTACATTAATATGAGCATTAAAAGTTTTAGAGAAGAGAGGGCAGTAAGAAACTATCCATCAATTATCAATATAATTTTGTAAAATTCTCGTTTTAATGCCTCCATCATCAGGTTTTCTTCTGAGATATGAAGGATAACCACTTTCTCCTGTTTGAGTGTCTTCTAAAAATGGTTTGGCTAATGTTTTGTACATTTATTGTCTTTCATGCAAGGTGAATTGAAATTTAGAAAACCACATGGACCATACACCATTTGAGATATCGAACTATTTCAAAGAGCTCTTTGTCTGTTTTAGGGTCTGGAAGTTCAGCTGAGATAACATAATCAATTTGATTAGGTTGAATTTTGTTAGTCAGCCAAATCAAAGTAATGATAGTAGCTCCAAATGAGGACATTTGAAATGCAGAATTGTATGCTTGAATATTTTATAAGAAGTGTTCATATTCAGATATAGTGCTTGGATGTAGAGTTCTCAAATATTCTAGATGATCGAAAAGCGCAGGTAATTGAAATTTTCCATTGCTACAATACATTCTTGGTGAATCTTTATCCCACTTTTTTAGCACCACACTTATCAACTATTTTATACATTGTTCAAATAGTAAACACTTTATCAGTTGCATATATGTATATATTGTGGGTTATAGTTGAATGCACTTAAATTTCCTCTGCTACGCATTGAAGGCTTGAGATCGTGTTTGAGCTTGAATTGTTCTTTTAGCGTGAAGCCGTACATAATGTTGTTCCTCTGTTTCTTGCTCTCAGTAAGTTATTTGATTTAATTGCTCTGCTTGACGCCTGGTTTGACGCTGTTCAGAAGATTCTTGTTGTCTTTATCCAGATCGCCTTAATGATTCTGCCTGAATATTGGCTTCATGCGGTTCAACATGTTCTTGCTGCATTGAGTAACCTGCCTTTCAGCTTGATCAAACAGGCTAGCTTTATGCCGTTCCAAAAGCTCTCTCTCTATTTGAGCAGCCTGTCTTGCAGTTTTTACTTGAAGTCTTTCATTGTGTTCTTCGTCTGTTTAAGCTGCTCTTTGTGATTGCATTCTTTTAGCAGTAGAAGACTTTCCACAGAAAGACCATTTCCTGTGTGGCATCTTGTTTTTTTGAATTTGCCGGGAAAATAAAGAGTTTTCCCGAAGGTAATTGTATTGCATAATCTAGCTTTTAAATATACGCATAAAGACGTCAGTAACACAGTTGACAAAATTATTATGGACATATGTATTCATTTGCTGCTAAACAGTCTACACCAATGCACAATAAATTTATGTTTTTAGACTGTGCATACACAACTAACTACAAACAATATTGCGATAATCATTAATTCTCAAGGCACAACTGGAGAATACTGGTCCCATGGAACTACTACCGTGAACGTCCAGCACAGAAGGCCATAATGTAATACTTTCATTTTCTGAATGTGATGAAAATCAAATGAAATACTTGTTCTCAAAAATACTGGATACCACTGGGAAATATGGATTGAAATGTGCATAAATGTTTCTCCTTATGTCCAACATATTCATCGCCAACAGTGTATAATCTTCTTTTTAAAAAACGAAAAAGGGTAGGTATCCTTAAGTTTAAGTCTCTTTTTGCTAAAAAAACAGGATGTTGAAAGTAAAGCGTATGTTTGTTACACATGCGCATGAGGATGCACTCGTTCCAGTATTATATTTATTATTTATTATCATATTAAAAGCATTTATTTCTTTAAGTATTCTATATTTTAAGAGCATTCCAAACGTGACCATTCCATCTTTTTTCTTTAAAGCATTGTACATGTTAAGAGCGTTCTAACCGTGACCGTGGACAGTATTATTATTATTTTAAAAGCGTTCCAAACTTGAACATTCCATTTTTTAAGCATTCTATATATTAAGAACGTTCCAAACGTGACCATCCATTCTTTTCTTTAAAGCGTTCTAACCTCCAATTTATGCTGTCTTTCTAAACGTTTCAAACGTAACCATTCCGTCTTTTGGGAAGCCAATTTTCCCCTACAAAATTCGGCTGTTCACACACACTGCTGCCACCAAACATGCTAGAAATAGCAGCCAAATCTCCGTGAAACTTCACCCTACCTTCGTTTGTTAAGATAGTAGGTTGTCGGAGATTTGGCTGCTATTTCTAGCCACTCTACTATGCATCCACGCAACTATGTCAGGTTCCATCATTGGTTATTTGTATTAAAAAAATTAACAAAGCTGCTTTTACGTGTGGATGCGTCTAGAGGGGCTAGAAATAGCATCCAACTCTCCCACAACCTACCATCTTAACAAACGAAGGTAGGGTGAACTTTCACGGGGATTTGGCTGCTATGTCTAGCATGTTGGGTGACATAATGCAGAATATAAATACTTCATCGATAATGATGATTCATTCTCAAATACTTTCGTTATTTCAAAAGAAACTTATAAACTGTTGGTGATGAATATCCTTGACATAAAGAGACACAATTAACAACATTTTAAACCAACATTTTAAACCATCTAACTCCTATCCAACGGCATAACTTTATATTTGTATTATTCCAAATTAAATCGCCTTTTTCTGTTTGTTATAAACATTTTGTGGCTTTTCTTCAACATAACATTTACTGCTGTCGCCCAACATGCTAGAAATAGCAGCCACATCTCCGTGAAACTTCATCCTACCTATTTCTAGCATGTTGAGCGACAGCAGTAAATGTTATTTTTAATTTTTATTCATAATAGGAAATCTACGATAAATTTAATGTAGATATACCTATAGTTTAAATTATAAGCCTCGTTATGAAAACGTAAACATATGTAAATATATTTTGTTATTCTCTCCGCACACAGAAAAATATGCGGATTGTCTTTATATGTTTCATGGGTTATTAGCTATTCATCAGATGGAAAGTGCCCTTACCCTTTCGCCTACGAAAAGAACTTATAGCAGATGACTATTTGTATTAAACAAACCAAAACTTAGCCGAAATGACGAGTCTAATTCGCATAACGTGCAAATTAGACTGGCCATTAGACTGCAAATTAGCGAATAACAGTGACAGTGAAGCTTAGTGTTAGCAGCGACCTTCAGGTCACTAGTTGCATGCTGTTCATGTTTTGGTGACGGCAATATTGTTTTCTTGATATGTGTAGGGATTGTATTTTTGTGCTGTTGAAGGAGACAAGATTGGCATGACCCCATTGGAGGGCGTTTTCAAGGTCTCTGTTCATAGAGTTAGTGCAGGTTTGGCGAGATGTGTCTAGGTTCCCTGTGGATGATGCTTGGGTGTAGAAGGTTAGGGAAGAATTAAAGGCAGTATTATCTATGTAAGAGTAGGCATTGTTGGATAGAGGAAGTGTGTGGGTGAGACAAAACCGAATCCTTCAGCACACCGGTGTTGATAGAGCGTGGATCAGAGATAGTTAGCTATCAGTACACGCCGCGATCTGACAGGACGCCACTAATCCTGGAGACGAGAGATATATATGGAGCCCACAGGTGAACACTTTTGCCAGGAGATTCGCGTGCCACACACGGTCGAATGCTTTGCTGATGTTGAAGGCAACACCACTGTTTTCATCAGTCAGCTGACTTGAAGTGTAATCGGGTCCGGGAGTTAAGTGGCGGCGTTGTGTAGTATGTGAATGTGTGGTAAGTTGTCACGATAAGGCAGAGATCGGACGACGACCTGATAGGTGCAGAGACAGTGATGGCTTGCTAGAGGTTGAGTTTGGAAGTGAGAAAGGGATCAAGAGTGTTTGGAGAGTTTGAGTGTCGGTCAGAGATGCGTGTAGGAGATGAAACTAGTTTATGTAGAAAATTAAGGATCCCGAAAGATTTAGTTTCTGCTCTGGCGGCATCGATATGGGACGAGCGAGAGAGCCAAGAGGAGTCGTTAGCAAGGTTGCCAATTTGGATAATTTTTATCTAGATCTAGGTTATTTGGTAGTGTCTAGATATAAAAATTGTTATCTAGATATTTTTAATTTGAATATAGATATTTTTAGATCAAATTGAAAAATTCTAGATATTTTTGGATAAATTTGTCATGATCTTCGTTTATTATAAATACATTCATATACAGGATGCTTTATAGGAATATATTGTCTCCTCATTATTATTCTTCGGTATTTCCTTTCCCTCACTCTTTAACTATTTCAGGGATACATATATACCACTCCTACGTCACTACAACCAATACCAGCACTGTGTGTTGATTCTTAGAAATAACCAAAGAAAATTAGTCTAGATATTTGGTCATTTTCTTTTTCTTCTTTTGTTTTTTGCAGATATCTAACTCATCAATTATTTAGCCCACTATTGCAGGTGTTTTCTATTGAGATAGAGATACTTTATTATAGCCAGAGAAGCTTAATAGTTTTGACGTTGTAATTATGTACGTGATATATGTATATATGTATATATATATATAAATATATTGTATTTGTCTACGTGGGTGGACGTGGGCGGTCATCAGGTGCGGTGTGATTAGATGGCCACAATGGAAAATTAATTAAAAGATGAGAAAATAATAAAATTAAAAAAAAAATTAAAAATATATATATATAAATAAAAAAATATATATAACAATAATACCGGAGCAACAACTGCACTACTACGACAGTAATACTAATAATAATGATAATAATTGTAAGGCTAATAAAAAATTATACCAGTATCAGTAATAGTATAAATAATAGTAAATGTAATAATTATAATAGCGTTCTACAGTGTCTTTATTCCGCATACGTAGTGTTGTTCATCCCAGGAAATCGTATCATGAGATCGTATTAGGAGGCCGTACCTGCTCACCAATGGTACCATTGATGATTGTAAAAAGACTAGTTAAAAACTTATTCAAGAATTACAGACTTAAAAGCTATGAACATTTTAAAAACTATAACCTTACAAAGCCAAGGCTAGAATATTACAAGCCTTTAAACGTTGTAAAATTTTACGGACTTAAAGAATTAAGTAATAGAATTTTAACGGTAAAGGAATAATGACATTGATATTAACAGTAGTAGTAGTAGTAAATATAATAATGATAAAAATAATAGTAATGATAATCATAATGTTGATAATGCTCATAATGATCTCTGGAGCCTCTATTTTGCATACGTAGTGTTGTTCGACAGGGGGGAATGGCGCCTAGCTGTTGACAGCACAATGTTGAGAAAATATCCGACGAATGTGCAATGATGATGAGTGTTGTTCATCCCAGGGGATCGTATCAGGAGATCGTGTCAAGAGGCCGTACATGTGTTGTGTAGCTGTTGGGGTTGCGGTTTAATGACCACCCAAGCAAGCCAGCTTGGTGGTCCTGGACAGGTCAGATGGGTGGATACACTTAGTCTACGTGGGGTCAAATGGTAGTCTACTGAAGGTCCTGGATATTCGATGGGGGCAGGAAATAAGGATTTCATTACGTTTATTAAGTAACGGATCTTTAGATTTTAAGATTTCCAGAGCCTCCGTTAGGAAGAGATTGCCCCCCCACCCCCACCCCCATAAGGACTGGTCGTGTTGATGATCGACCAGTCAAGATTGTACCCGGTACCTGCATTTTTCAATTTCCATATATATATTCAATTTAAACTGAATAGCTCAAAATGTAATTTATTCAGAGTTTCGTGTCTCCGCTCAATCAGATAACAAAATGAGCTGACCGAATATTAAACCATCAGATCTTCATAATGGCCGTATTATACTGTATCATGTTAGAGAAAAATGATATGGTATCATAAAAAGTCATGCAAGCTCTTTCGAAAAACGAAACCTGAACTGGAAAACGAAATAAACAACGAAAAACGATTGCATCAAAAAATCCTTGAGTGGAAAAAGCTTCTCTTCATTGGTGTTCACTCATATCTACTATTATTTAAATAGATTGTTTGGTTTTTTTTTATCATAGAACCGGGGAGGGGGGGGGGGTTCAAGCAGGTTAGTAACAAAGGTTGGTAACAAAGGGGTTACTAAGAACAGAGGAGAAGTTCAAGATGTTACACTTTGTTAGCAACATGTGTTTTTTTATATACAAGATATGTGTTAGAAATGTAATGTTGTATAGTAGAGATATATGGACAATTAGTGTGGAAGATCTACAGCAGCTGGAGAAAAATGAACTGAATGTGGTGGAAGGAGTGGTGGTGGTGGTGGTAGTGAAAAGATGAAAAAGAAGAAGAACAACAACAACTGTTCAAATTTGTTTTGTGTAAACTTAAAGTGATTTCCAAAGGGACAAAGATAAATTCAAACAGAGATGTGATTTCTTTTCAAATTCAGTGTATGGAAAAACAATTGTTTCCCCTATTTTATCTAGATATATTATGGTGATAACAAGTAGCCCAACTTTTAACTTGGGATTGTAAGTGACTAATAGGAGCTATAGGATCTAACTTTAAGAAAGGCTACAGAGTTGTACCTGTTTGGCAAGTGACTTGATCTAAATTCATGAGTAGAAACTGAAACAATTACATTGTGGAAGAGTCATGATATAACTATTTAAAAACACACATATATACCCTTACATTCACCTCTATTTTTATTTTTTTTTATTTTATAGTATATTATATACTATAAAGTATCAAAAAGATTTGTCATATATCTATGACTTGGTCACTAACACAATTCTATTGCATATCTGGAAAAGCATATAACCATTAAAAATATCTTTAACAAGAATGAGTGCAAATGGCCAGCTTTGAAGATGATTCCACCAAAACTGGGGAACCTCTACTGTATTTTTTTTATTTTTTTTTTTTTACTACTTAGTCAGGGCTTCTGAGACTGGTGGGAGGGAAGGAGAAGGTAGCCTCAAACCTGAATGTTTGCAACAGAGTGGACTCTGCTAAAGGCACCTAAGGGTAGCCAGGTGGTGGTGTTAAACCAAGCGACGGATTAACCCTTTTGATACCAACCCCCTGGAAACCACCCCTGGTTCTATGATAAAAAAAACTATTTGTTTTATAAAGTGTTCATATTTAAATTTAAACCTTCCATAATAATTTTATATAAGAAACTTTTTAAGTTATGTTCCAAACACCAATTTAATAACAAGAAAGTCATTTATTTTACTAAATCCCTCCAAATTCTTGATTATTTTCAAAATTAATTGAAAATCACAGGCAGTGTATTTCATTAGAAATGAGGTAACAAAAGGGTTAATCATCACCTATCACTCTCTCTTCCTTCATTCTCTTGCTCCTATCACTCTGGTTCTCTTTCATCACTCACTCTGGTGCTGGTGAACAAACAAACAGACACAAACTAGGGTAGAGAGGACTCTTTAGTCTTGCTTGCTTGGAAGAAGGCAACCTCGTTAGTGTTGGTGCCACAATAAAATGCACCCAGTACACTCTGTAAAGTGGTTGGTGATAGGAAAGGCATCCAGTCATAGAAAACATGTCAAAAATGTAACACACGAGCAAGGAGGGCAGTAACTCTGAATAAGAACTGACTCAGTCTGTGACAACCTATCCAACTCCTCATGCCAGCATGGCAAAGCAGACGTATGATGATGATGATTTAAGACCACCAGATACTATTTTAACTCTTAATGTCCTGTAGGACACAGTTCCACACGGTACCACATCATCAAATATATAATATATTATTGAAGTATAGATATGGTGAAAGTGAACTATTTTTGTGGGAAAACACCTCAAGCACTTGGGTTTCTTACCTGCAAATTTCATAATAAATAAGCTGCAAAAACCCTGTTTTTAGGCATTTTCCGCTCAATCATTACAAGACTTAGAAAATTTTCAACAGGACGTTAAGAGTTAATGGATTAACATTAACCTCTAATAGATAAATACTAGACGGCTTCTTGAAACAACTTACCTCACGTTCACACATATTGTAACGGATTTCCGCAGGAAGAACACTACCAAATTCCCAGCGCATTTGTCGGATATTCTCTAGTCTTTTATATCTGGATATACAGAAAATTTTAACAGTAATTTTTAAAAGGTCTGCTGCACACCAAACACTACTTTTGATATTAAGCTTCTATTCATCAAGATACACAAGGTCGATAGGAGAGTTTGTGGAACAGTTCATTAGGGTCAATTGACACAAGGAGCAAAGAATCATGACATTAGACTTTACACTCTTCACAGCAATTGAGCTAAATGAACTCTTCCACAAACTCTCCTGTGGACTAATTGTTGCCATCATGCAGATTCACACTCCGTCACACACGAGGCAAACTTATTCGTGAAGCAGTTGCACCAGAGCCCTTCCCGGGGGATCGCGTCAATGGCGAGGTGAACAGTTGAAAACATGGATTTGTACGATGAAGTCAGAACTTGAATTAATATCTGGCCCTCACATATATGGTGTCCACCGTTCAAATCACGACTGGTTGATAATCACCACGTTGGATGCCTGTAATCGACGCGCATAGTTGGCTTTTGTTCATGATGGTGTGGATTCACTGGTTAGAGCCGACTAAACCCATTCTGGGTAAATACCGACATAAGTAAAAGTACAAATACATCATACAGATCATCACCTGCTTCCTCAGATTCTGGATTCCAATCTATTTAGAAGTTGATAAATTACCCACATTGCTATGTCATCATCAAATTTTCAATTTAATATACAATAGCCTAGTTGATCCTTTAACAAATCCTTAGTGTCAACAGGACTAGTTTATTATACCCATAATACACTGATATTTTAGTTTCTGTAGCATTAAAGTAATGCGGGACTAAAAGTCACACTGTTAATACACGTATATCTAACTCCCACAATATGTATTGAGTGTTTTTTTCTTTCGTTTGTACACACCTGTACATATATATATATATGAGGCAAGCATGCTCCGCTGGATGTGTAATGTTAGTGTACGTCAACGACAGAGCGCAGATGAGATGAGAGAAAAA
>JAOPJM010521351.1:0-10622 GCA_027124095.1 Muusoctopus leioderma
TGCCACGCAGTGGGACTGAACCCGAAACCATGCGGTTGCGAAGCGAACTCCTTAACCACACAGCCATCTGCGCATATGTACATACATATTTATATATATACATATATATATATATATGTATGTATGTATGTATGTATCTATCATATATATATATATATAGAGAGAGAGAGAGAGATATAGATAGATAGATAGATAGATAGATACATATATATGTGTGTGTGTGTGCGCGCGTGTGCGTGAGCTTGTTATCTCTACACCGTTTATCAATAGGCCGGTGATGTTTCTTTACATCTC
Organism: Muusoctopus leioderma; assembly: GCA_027124095.1. Taxonomy (NCBI): domain Eukaryota; kingdom Metazoa; phylum Mollusca; class Cephalopoda; order Octopoda; family Octopodidae; genus Muusoctopus; species Muusoctopus leioderma. The sequence continues at coordinate 295 of JAOPJM010521351.1, forward strand.
CATAAAACAGAATGCCCAGCCAATTGGTAGATTGGTGATATAATTTCCATACATAAATCAGTATGGTTGGTGACAGGAAGAGCATCCGACTGTAAAATGCTGCCTCAAGAAATCTTTGTCCGACCCATGCTAGCATGGAAACACGGACATAAAACAGTGATAATGATATATATATATATATATATATGCATGTATATTTTCATATGTGGTGAAAGATTATCCATCATTGAATTTATACCCAACTTGCTATCAGACATGGTAACTAAATGAAATATATATGGAATTAAAGGCAATACACCTAGATAAATGGCAAGTTCCAGTGGTGGGAAGTAATACTTATTGTAGAAATTATTTACCATATATACTCATGCATAAATCACACTGGTAAATAAGATACACCCCCATTTTACATACAACATTCTTGGCACAGTACTTGATTTATATATGTCACAAGCTGTTTTTATCAATCCTGCTTATATATGCTCCAATGAAATTTCCATCAAAATATTCAAGTACATGCAAACAAATTCTTTTGTAGCTCTTAACAAATTAAACCCATGTTAATGAACTTCTAATTCCCTACGTTTAATAATTCTATTTCATTCATTTAATCGCTTGCAACAACACATAAAAAATAGGAACACACTCCAGTTACCATGGCATCTACCACACCATATATCAAATACATTTCCTGGTGTAAAACACATGTTTGTGAGCTTATCAAGGGGAAAAAATTACATATCAACAATATACAGACAATACACTGTGATGTCTGCCCTACTTTCGTATGGTGCAATAATAATATATGGTAATAATATTTAATTGATTTCCTGTCTTGTCAATAAGGGATTCAAAGAGTTTGTTTACCTACAGTAAATTATGGATTTCAGAAATTATTATATTTTGATTATTGACTAGTAAATGAATGATTAAAGTGTGCTATTATGGTATGAAGTTAAACAACAAAAATAATGTTTTGCACCATATATGTATTTTGTATTGAAGTTTTGTATGTTCAGTAGATAAATCGCATGCTGGTTTTTATGTCATATTTTTGTGGAGAAAGGTGCAACTTATACATGAGTATATACAGTAATCTCCTTTGCAAATCTATACAATAAGTTATTAAAGAAAAATATTTTACTTGCACAATGAAAGATAATAATAATAATAGTCAAGCTCAACAAACAAGAAATCTTAAAATTCCATCAGTCATAAACAAAGAGTATATGTAATATATTTACTTGCATTTCAATCTTGTGGTTCTGGGCTTGATCCCATGTGTAGTACCTTGGGCAATTGGCCTCTACCATAGCCTCGGGTCAACCCAAGCATTGTGGGTGAAATTAGGTAGACAAACTGTGCAGACACCCATTGAATAGGCTGTTTCTGCTGTTAGGTGGTAGACTTAATCCACTATCTGGTTTTACAACACCACCTGGCCCTTGGGTGCCTTTAGCAGAGTCCTCTCTGTTGCCAAGTTCTCTGGTCACAGGATAACTTGTTAGTTGGGGTTTCTTCTAAGATTTCCCCAGTCTCAGAAACCCTGCAAAAGGTCACGGGTATCAACCATCCTTCTCTGACTAAGCTATATAAAATATATATTTACAAAGCCAGAAAATCTATTGAACACCATCTATACAACTGGAATTGATTTGGTCATCAAGTTGAAGACAACCAATCAATTTTAAAATGGCTTGATAATTGGGAGAACCTTAAGTTTGAAATACCTATCCAATATGTTGAAACCGTTGCCATTTATAAGAATTTATCAGCTTAACCCCCCCCCCCATTAATAAGTGTTTTAAACAAGCAACTTAATTGCATTAATTTAAATATTTATAATAATTATTGTATATTAATTATTTATAATAATTATTGTAGCAGAGATATAATTTTACATATTGGGATATCTTTGTAAAATCATACAATACTCCTAGTAGCTAGGAAGACAAAACACTAAAGTGAAAACAATTGTCTTAAAGAGCCAACAAGGGAGTCTCTACATGGTCGTTCAACCTGCTAGATATAGCAGCCAAATCTCCCTTGCATCACACCCTATCATCTTAAAGAAGAACATGTTGGATAATGTAGTCCTAAGTTCCCTTCACATAGGAAAAGGATGAGGTCATCATGACTTGAATGGTTTTGATCATAGGTCTGCTCAATCAGAGTTGACCTGAAGCTAAGCAACAACAGCAACAACTATTTTAAAGAAATGACGTTAATGAAGTTTTATGTTCAGAAAATAACCATACCTAGACATTCCTGATTGTTGTGTGTATGTAAAATATGAACATGTATGTATGTATGTATGTGTGGGTGTGTGTGTGTATGTAAGGTGTTAGATTACTGACTACAACTTAAATTAATACAGCTTTAATACATCAAGTGTATTTGTTAAGAGCACAATATGACAATACAATTAATGTATTAAAGCCAACTAAATTGATCTCCAGCATGTGTCATGACACACTTTTTTGTCATTCTGTGACAAATATATGAGAAGTATCTCTGCAAGAGTTTCGTTAATCTTGAGAGGGAATTTCATTAAGTGCCTAGAGATGTGATCTGGTAGAGCATGAGACATCTGGGCATATGAAAGTAGGTAGTAAAACCATGCAAGTAACAAATGTGTGTACAGTCTAGAGTTCATGTTTAAACATGTTTAGCACTGAATCTTATGAGTAAGTTGGTATGCACCAAGAGTCAATAATTAAGCACCCAACTGTTCATTATTGTCATTGAAAGCAATGTCATGTCCATTCAATGCTGATGATTTTACCACAATATCAAATGCTATTGATCCAGAGACTCATTCCAAGGAATGATACTTTTGTATGAAACAGCCTCAAGTTAATATTTATTAGATCAAAGTACTGTATACTCCAAGTATGACACTGAACTCAAGAAATGGCCACATGATGTATGTCAAGGAATGTTAGAAACTCCATCTAAAAGTACTGGGTGTACAAGCAGACTAAATTCAAATGCAAAGTCTATTTTGGTAAATCCCATATCAAGTATTGCCTTTCAAGGAAGTTGTCGAGAGTTGGAAAAACCCTCAAGGTTGTTAGCTTCTCTTGCTATCTGTGAGACTTGGTTGGCGAGTCTGACAATTATTCTGAACACCAACACAAAAGTTTAGTCTGCTTATGATAAAATACAGCAACTACCTATTCTGATGAACTAAACAAGAAAAACTTAAACTGCATCATTTCAAATGATATTATTATGATTAAATTAAACTTCTTCGTGAAAATCTTATCTGGAGAGCCTTTACCTAAATTGGGAGGAAACGATGAAATGATCAGCTTCTATGTGGATATCTTGTCCCTCAGTCATTCATGGAAACACTAGATAAACACCTGAAGCATCTCAAAATCAATATGAGTATGAACACATGCATTTGTTTTGGTATATAGCTCCGAGAGCTGTGGGTGGCCAAGTTCATAGAATATAGGACAAACAGCTGAGGATCAAGATTTTTATTCTGATACCAGCTCTGTGCATTGTTTTAACTCTCAACAGCATAGTTCATCTAGCTGTATGTAGGTCCACTACATTAAATGGTTTACTGCTGAAGCCCCAAAGGTACTGTAAATGTATGGTTAAATTAGTGTTAGTTTTTTTATGCTTCCTGCATTAAATAGGTTAACTAGAAAAAATTGTGCCATGCAGAACACTGACTAATATTGTGGTTCTTTCAGCAAGTATGCAAGACAACTCCAGACATATTTCTGTCTTACTAGAACTCCTCAGTGAAGCATAGACTTTAATATATTTGTCAAAATAGTGATGACAGATTCACTAAGTACAAGAATGTACAATTGTTGGTGTACAAAAATAGAAATCTTCAGAGAATGAATTACTCTTAGATGCCTTTGTTCGCTTTGCAGAGATGAATCCAAATCCTTCTAGAGGTGTAGTTTCTTCTATATCAATAGGGCTGATCACCAGGCCCTAGCAAAAGGTGGGGATGGGCTTATGATTTTGAGAGGGCCTTCTCCCCCCAGTTAGAGGCAAAGGGAGGACCCTTTGCTAAAGAATTACCTTTTTCATAAATCGTTCTAGTTCATTTATTCTGTTCTGTTACTTGTACACTATAAATTATATATATTATATATATTCAGAACTGATTATTATTCTATCTAATGAGCAGTTTAAAATGGTGCTTACATTTCACATCTTGCCTGGGCCAATTATCAGTTGAAATGGGGCCGACATTTCACATCTGGCCTGAGCTTATTACCAGCTCTGCATGGACCTGCTGATCATGATAAATCAAGTAATTTTAAAAAATGTCTGACAACAAATGGTTGGATGAAATAACTTAGCAGATATATATAATAAATGGATCTCTCCTTCTGAATTCCAGACGAGTGTTCAGGTGTTCGATCAACTGAACTACCAACTCACTGAATTAGCATGTAAGCAGCCGAGTATTCCACAGACACATATACCCCTAACGTAATCAGTGGGCAGAATCAGCGTGACAAGGCTGAACCTTTGAATAACAGGTACAGTCCATCCGACAGGCCTCTACGGAGTTTCTGTCTACCCAAACTCACTCACAAGGCTTGGGTCAACCCTAGACTATGGTAAAGACACTTGCCCAAGATGCCACACTGGTATCAAACCCGGAACCTTGTGATTGCAAAGCAAACTTCTTAACCATTTGGCCATGCTATATATATATATATATATATATCAGTGAACAGGTCGCCGCAGGTGCGACAAAAATTTCGACACCTCACAAAATAGATATATAGTGAATATATCAGCTTTTGTGAGTTAAGTGGCTAAAATGACTCTTCCATGATGTAATTGCTTCAGTTTCAACAGTCTCAAATCAAGTCACTTGACAAACAAGTACAACTCCCAAATATGAAAGAATTTATTATAAAGCTTCATTTCTCAATGATGGGTATAAAATATTTAGAAAACCCTATGAATAAGGGCCAAGGTAGACTGTAGGTGGTTGCCCGAACTGTTAGAATTAGCAACCAAACCATCACCTTAAGCAAACACATTAGGTAATGCAGTGCTAGATAGTCCTCAAGAGACAGGATGGTTATGGCTGGAATGCTTTTGGTCATAGGGCTGCTCAATCAGGGATGACCTGGGATTAAACAACAACAATCCTATGAATATTTCTTAATGTATGTTATTAGGCCTTTATCTCTCTTGCTCAATGGCAGTAAAACCTGGTATTTGTGAGATTTAGAAAGTGACTGAATTTAGTCTTTTATGGTTTAGTCAGAGGAAAGACAGTGCCAATAAACTTTATTGCAGGGTTTCCAACACTAGTGGGAGAAATCCCAACTCATTTTTTTTTTATTGGTTAGTCAAGAGGGAAGGCAGTGCCCATAACCCCTTTTCAGGGCCTCCGACACTGGTGGGAGGAATGGAGGAATGCTTGCAATAGAGTGAACTCCGCTGAAGGCACCCAGGGGCCAGGTGTTAAACCAGATGATGGATTAAAGCTACCACCCAAGTGGGTCAGCGAAGTATTTGAACTCAGAATGCAAAGAGCTGGAACAAATACAGTCGGACACTGATGATTCCGCCAGTCCAATACCCTAGACTGGTACTTTACCTTTCAGAGTAGATAAATAAAGTTAAACTTGATGGGGGTTGGAACTGAGTGCCGTGAGCTGTAACAAATACAAGGTATTTTATCCAATGTTTTTATAATGCTGTGCATCAAGATACTGAGTTATCCTCACACTGGATACCTAGTCCAAATGCTTGCAACAGAGTGGATGCTGCTAAATAGGCACCCAAAGGCATGGTGGTGGGTGTTAAACAAGGCAAATATTTGAATAGGTATGTAAATGTTATAAATGATAAATTCAGTTCAATAAATGCATTCTCAGTCGATATCAAATTTTTTTCTCTTGTATAAGCCTTGAGGAAATATATTGCATAAAGGCAGACAATCAAATGAAGCATTCAATTAGCATTTTTCAACATGGTCATGAAAAATTTGGCAGCTATAATGAGTAGATAAAACATCTATATAGAATCTCTTGTTTGTAAATTTACTGGTGCAATTTTTAGCCTCTATATTATTAATTATCATTAATATTACTAAAAGAATATGTTAATGGCAATTTTAGTTGCTTTATTAATGTTTGCAGTGGTCATATTGAGATAGATTAAAGAGTAGTTATGTGTTCTGTAACTCGGTATGTATGTACCAAATACTAAGGTCAGACAAAATATCACCAAATCAGAGAAATCTGCACTCAAACACATCCAAAACGATGAAAAAAAAAATTGTCATCAAACAGGCAGATAAAGGTGGTGCCATCGTTATAATGGATGCTGAGTATTATCGGGATTTGGCTGAAGAACAATTGAAGGATACCTTTTATTCAGAAATACCTGTAAATATAGATCACCACATCTTGAGGCGACTCAATAATCTGGTTTCAAAACATAAAAACTCACTTACCACTAAAGAAAGTTACTACCATACCAATTTTGAACCGAAGCAGAGCAATTTTTATGGCCTACCAAATATACACACATATATGTATATATAGCAAGGTAATCGTATACAGAATAAATATTAGACTTCAAAAATTAACTCCAAGCTAGAGACACAAAAAAACAATTGCTTTGTGGCATTTGTTTCCGTAATTAGCAAAGGGAGGTAATTGAGAAATTAAATATTTCTTTTATTCAGACAGTATCTAAGACCACATTATCCAATGTATCCATCCTTCTTTTAAGATAGTAGGGTCGGAGATTTGGCAGGTATTTCAAGCAAATTGAACAACCACATACAGGCTCCTTCAATGGCTCATTACAGTCATCGTGTTTGTTCTGTAGGAGGTGAATTCCATGCGATGTCAGCAAAATGGTTTCAATTCCTTACTGCAGTTATGTAACTTGCTCTATGTTGTTAATATCCTTGGGAAAGACAACAGATGGCAGAATCCCATTCAAAATCAGTAGTACTAAGCATGTATTTATGGATACTGCAGATTTTTTACATATATTTAAGCAGAAGATATAAATTGCCAAGCATCAGATGTTTGTTTCACGTGTGAGGAACAGCTGAACATGGGAATGGAATAACAAAGCTAAAGTAAGTGAGACAACACTTATCTACCCAGTTAATCTTATCTCCAAGTTTAGGCAGTGGGGATGAGGGAAATAAGAGACAATATCACAGCAACAATATTGGACAGCTGGGTGAAATATAAACTGTGGTAGCTAGAACTGAATTCATTTCTTTGTTACAAACTTAAAAATAAATGCAGATATCTGTATTGGGAAACATAAAAAAAAGAACAAAAACAGCAAAAAGAAAAGGAAAAAAAAATAAAGTACCAGTCAAATACTAGAGGTAATCTAATTGACTAACCTTTCCCCCTAAATGTGTGGCCTGCTAATGTAAGAAATCATTATCTATTAGGCGAATTGGCAGAGTCGTTAACATGTCGGACAGAATGCCTTACAGTATTCATTCTGGCTCACTGCGCTCTCAGTTCAAATCCCACTAGGGTCAACCTTGCCTTTCATCCTTCAGGGGTCGATAAAATAAAGTACCAGTCAAGTATTGGCGTTGTTCGCCTTGTGCCTATGTTTGAAGGCATAAATAATAATTGTTTCTAAGTGAACCAGATCAAGACAACATCAATCTTACTGGTGCAGTAGTATGTTTTTATATCATCATCATATTTTAAGTAGTAGTCCTCACTCCATTAAAACAATAAATATCAGATTGGAATAGCTATTAAAAAGGTAAACTATTTAATTTAACTAGGATATGTTAATATTCCTGAACTTTTTTGAATTTCCATAGCATCTAGTGACATGAGGTTGTCTGGCCTTTTAATGAGACATTGTTATTAATTTAAAATAATGGAAACCAACAATTGGGTCATTTGACATTTCAAACTCAAGATAAGGAGTAATAAGTCCTTAGAGTTTTGAACTAACAGGCAAAAGAATGTACGTCTTCATGATTCACAAACTCCCTTTGGGCAACTCCGTCTAGCAACAAATAAATGCTATAAGTAGGTATAACTCATCATTACATAAGCACTGAGTTGAAGCCCTAGCAGCCCAGAGAAGAAAAAAATGAAACAGAAAATGCCAGTGTATTCTTTCCAGCTTTCTTAGTTGACTAAATTTGCTTCTTTGTCATAAAAACTGGAAATTTTAGCGTGTTGTTTTTAGTAAAAGAAAGTGGGGAAAATAATCAACCTGCAAAGCTGACCACAAGGCTATATATTAAATGAGAATCTTATTCCGACAATTCCTTAATATTTTCAACACTTATCTCTCTCTTACAAACAGTGAGTGAGTGAATGAATAATGGCTGTTATTTTCAAAACCCTTAAAAAATTGCAAACTAGTACATTTGTAGCCTATTAATATTTTTGAAGAACTGTAACAGGTATCTACTTGTTTTTGTTTTTTGTTCTACATTTATAGGACCGTTTTTGTGGGAGAAACTTTTAACTTGTGTCACAGGATACCTTTCCAACTGCTAACCACTCAACAGTGAAGTAAGAATTTGAACATGTTGTCAAAGTCAGTGACAGAAACTACCCGAGTTATGTGTGTTGACCAAGGTTAGAAAACAATGGTTATGCTTGAGCATGTGGTCAGTAGCACAGCTCTTAAATCTCAACCATTGCGTCTTTTTTTAAAAAAAGGGAAACCACACCTATCAATCTAAAGTAAATTGAGATTTATTTATATATAATAGGTTTATATATATATATATGCCCGGCCATTCAGTAGTTCAGTGGTAAGATTTCCATACTTAATCAGTATGGTTGGTGACAGGAAGGGCATCCGACCATAAAATACTGCCTCAAGAAATCTCCGTCCAACCCATGCTAGCATGGAAAGATGGACGTAAAAACAATGAACAATGATCATATATATAAACCTATCTCAATCAAGTCAACGAAAGAGCTAGAAATAGCAGCCAAATCTTCCTAAAATCACACCCATTTAAAAAAAAAGTAGATGCCTGCTACAGTTTTTCACATAAGACAATGTAGTCTTTGATATACAAAAAGATGGGATGGCCATAGCTGGAATGCCTATGATCATAGGTCTGCTCGATGGAGTTGGCAACTTGGGGGCTAAAAAAACAAAACAAAAAAACCTATTTAAATTGTGGCAGGAATTTTCTTCAAATCAAAGTGTGAAATAAAAAAAATTAAAAAGTAAAATATATAGAATCATTTAAAGAAATGAAAGATAATTGAGAATTAAATTATTAAAACATAGTACCAAAACAAATAAAAAATAAAATACAAAACAACATTTTACATTGTGTGTGATAGAGACGAAATATAAAAATATATAACTAAACTAATTTTTAAAAATTTGTTTTATTTTATTTATCCAAATTGGGGATCCCTTAAAAAGAAGAAGAAAAAAAAAAAAAAAAAGTCCAGAATATTTCATACAGACATAACACAGAAAAAAAAAATTGCCATATTATATATATATATCACTGCAGCATTTATATTAGTGTAGTTAGAAGCTGGAGTGCAATATTTCATTGATGGATGCAACATTCAAGCAGAAAATCATTTAATATTGAGCTGTTTGTATGTTTTGGATGCTCATCTAGTTCGGAAGAGAGTATAAATATATCTAGGATCAAAGAAGAAAAAGGTTACCTGAGCTGAGCTGGTATCAAACCTTTCCATGTTATACACAGAGACAGAGGAAAATCTTAAGCTTTTTTTTTTTTTGTTCCTTTCATTTATTATGTAAATATTTAAAAAAAACAACTCTAAGCACTGAACTGATGTTTTAATTTTTCATTATTTTCTTTTGTAACTAAGATTAACTGAGGAAACAAGAAGTCAGTTGATTGATTGCTTGCTTGCAAGTAGTTGCATGAGCAAGTTAGAAGTGATAAGCCACTACTTCCATAGCAAAAGTTATGGCCTTGTGTTTATGAGCATCCAAGTATGTATGTGTGTATGTGTAAGAGAGAGACTGAATTTAAAATGTGTCTGAAGAGGGAGGGGGGGGTTAGCGGAGGAGTAGTAGGAGGGAAGGCAAAGAAGGAGTGGAGAAATTGAACGTGTGAGGATCAAGTTTGTTCTGTTGATGGGCATCATATTTTTGTAGTGTGTATGCTGATGCTGCTGCTGCTGCTACTGGTGGTGCAGTGAAACATTTAAACATTTAGGGCACTTATTGCAGTAAAGTTTTGATTTCCTCCTTCTCTGCACATTCAGTGATAAGACGTCCATCTGGTGCTCGGACATGTTTGTTGGCACCCTGAAACACAAGCAGAGAGAGAATGGTCTTAATAGAGTCGTTTAATGTTATAT
>JAOPJM010521361.1:0-10622 GCA_027124095.1 Muusoctopus leioderma
TATATATACATCTATGAAGGTATGTATGTATGTATGTATGTATGTATGATGTATGTATGTATGTATGATGTATGTATATATATACATACATACATCATACATGCATACATCATACCCGTACCTCTTCTAGTTAGTTATATAAATCAGGTAAAGTACCCCTGAAGGTACTATACCTGATTTATATAACTCTTTATGTCCTACAGGAGGTTAAGAGTTAAAGAATAAATGTTTCAGTTAGTCATCATCATCATTTTAGATTGGTTAACCACCCCATGCTGGCATGGGACGGAGGATGGGTCTTATCACAAGTCATCTGGCATACACAGTAACAGAGAAAACCGGCCAACTTTGTTGTTGTATATGTCTTACAGTATCAAGTGGGTGTGTTTTATTGTGCCACTGGCACTAAAGAGATTGCCCCATAACAACGGACTAAACTGTCCCCTTTACCCTGTATTAGTTTTTATTCGGAGTTACTGTCTCCCTAGATGGGTAATCTACGCTGCAGCTAGCTTGCAGAATCCACGTCTTGCTCGTATGGTCCATTTTGGGACAAGGTTTCTATGGCTGGATGCTCTTCCTATCAACCACTTTACAGGGTGCATTTCATCATGCCACCAACACTAGAGGAGCTGCCCCATGCAAGAGGACCATGGAGCACCCTATACCCTGTATCAGTTCTTATTTGGAGTTACTACCCTCCTGAGAGAAATAGTTTCAGTCCTGAGAACTTTGGGCCCTGGAGAGGAAAATTATATAAGATAGTTACATATAGAGATGTAACGTAGACTCATTCAACCCTTGCCAACATTAAAACAATGACATGTAAAATCAATTTGCCTTAAATACCGTTATAACTAGTAGCAATAACAACAACAGCTGCTTTACTCTGAATGAGTACTTGCAAACTGGTCAAATACCATATGACAAAGAGCTATTGAGGGAGATTCTACAGGGTCACTCAACCTGCTAGAAATAGGACCTAAATCTACCTCAAATCACACCCTACCATCTTAGAAAAAGACAGGACACATTGAGTAATATAGTCCTAGATATCCCATTCCTGAAAACAAGACAACGGAGTGGTCACGGCTGGAAAGCCTTTGATCATAGGTTTGTTTGTTCAGGGCTGACTAGGAGCTAAAGGGGAGAATTCTAACAAAATACTTTACAAGATGCCCAAGTTACAATCTGCTGCATAAATTAGTTTTTATTTTTTTCTATTCTCTTTGGCCCTTTATAATAGGGGAAGGGGAGCGGGAGTCCTATAAACTCATTAAGGTATTGATTGGCACAATGAAGGAGCCTCTGTTGGTTTCAGCAATGAGCATTCAGTTATTTGATCAACTGCACTACCTGCTCATTAAATTGACATGTAATTGGTTGAGTATTCCACAGACATGTGTACCCGTAACGTAATTTTCAGACCAAATCAACGCAGTGTGCGACAAAGCTACACCTTTGAATTACAAGTAAATCTATCCAATGGGCTTCCATACAATTTCCATCTACCCAATTTCACTGACAAGGCTTGGGCCAACCCAAAGCTATGCCCAAGGTGCCACACAATTGGATCAAACATAGGACCTCGTGATTGTGAAGTGAAATTCTTAACCACTCAGCCATGCCTGCATCTAAGGTGTTGCTACACCACAAAATATATCATTGTTTTTACATCTCTGTTTCCATGCTGGCATGGGTTGGATGGAGATTCTTTTGAGGTAGTATTTTACGGCCGGATGTCCTTCCTGTCACCAACCATACTTATTATTTTAAGTGCGGCGGTGAATTGGCAGAGTCATTAGCGCGTCAGACAGAATGCCTTACAGCACTCGTTCTGGCTCACTGCGCTCCGAGTTCAAATCCCACCGAGGTCAATTTTGCCTTTCATCCTTCCGGGGTCGCTAAAATAAAGTACCAGTCAATTACTGGGGTTGTTGGCCTTGTGTCTATGTTGGAAACAATTATTTTAAGTATGGTAATTATACCACCGATCCCGAACCGCTAAGCAGACATATTGCTTTATGGAGTCTGCAAACAAACGTCACCACCTACCTCAGCAATAAACCTTGTCAAACGATGACAAGCACACACACACAAATACATATACTCACATACACACATATATACAATAGTAATCTAAAACAAGTTAGTCTGTTAGAAATCATTAATCTTCAATTTATATCCATAATAACATTTGATCTTAACATTCCAAGCTAAAAAACAATTATACAGTGTTCCCAATGCTTACAGTAGCAAGCTGCACCCCTTCACCCCCAGATAGGTAGACTGAGTTATTAAGAACTGTCTTTGTCATAAACAGTGCAATGCTGATGACCAGATACAAAATACTGACCCATCAGGTGGTAGGATAGCTTCCTCCTGATTTAACCGATAGTGTCATTACTACATGTATTCAAATCCTCATTAAAAAAACTTATTTACTTTCAACCGGATTTACCTACAGTACTTCCAAAGACTTAGTAATAATAATAAGGTAGTAAAACAGCAGAATACGAGAAAACTAGTGATGTTCTACGTAAGTTAATAGTAATACAAAGACCTGAAACAGTGGAATAAAGTTTATACCGCAAGGAAGAAGTCTACCATTTTAGGGACAACTTTTCAGAGAGATGAAATGTCTCATGTATCACCATTAGACATTTTCTCTCTCTCTCTCCAACAAATGGTTCTACATGAAATGCTAGACTTTTATTCTTCACAGAATATAATTTATTCCACTGTTTGAACTTTTAGTAATAATAACCGAGCAATCTAGAAACTTCAGCAATTCTCAAGTCTAATATCAACCAACCACTTCAAGCTTCAAGACATCCAAAGAATAACTGGCACCAGAAAACCTAAATCAAACACACTAATATACAAATTATCACCATTACAATGAGCAGGCAAGGTGTCAGAATTAAACAACAAGTGGTCTTTAATCTGAGATTATTCAGCCTCAGACCAATCTGGTAACTATCCAAGGCAGCTAAGTGAACTATGGTAATGTAGAATAAAATGTTCTGCCAAGAAACAAAGAATTACCAGTAGGAGATTTTAACCCTTTTGTTACCATATTTATAATGAAATACACTGCCTATGATTTTCAATTAATTTTGAAAATAATCAAAAATTTGGAGCGTTTTAGTAAAATAACTAACTTTCTCGTTATTAAGTTGGTGTTTGGAATATAACTTAAACTGTTCTTACATAAAATTATAATGGAAGGTTTAAATTTAAATATGAACACTTTAAAACGAATGGCTTTCATCACAGAACCAGTTTCAGGCAGGTTGATATCAAAGAGGTTAACTCATGATCATAAGTAGACATTCCAATGTATACAATGACATGCTAAGACACACACACATACACACACTAAGATTATAGACAAGGAGTTCTCTTCTGATTTCAGCAGCCCTTCCAGAGTGGTTTGAGGTCATAAAACACAAACAGCTTCAGGACAATAGTGGACAATATCGGTTAAGAATATGTGCAAAATTAGCAGCCGAACCCAGCTTGTAGCAAAAAAATTTTTTTTTTAAATCAGCATTTATACAGCTTCTGCAAACAATAGGTGATGGCAGAGAGATAAATGAAATGTAAAATCTTCTAAGACACTAAAATAGATTTGATTTTCTGAATGTAGGACTTATGACAAGGAGAGAAATTAGACATCTACACAGTCCTTAAATTATAAAATATTCCACAAATTCACTATCCCTCAACTTAACCTGCCTAATCATCATCGTTTTATGTCCGTTTTCCCATTCTGGCATGGGTTGGACGCATTTTGTTTTGGAGCAGCATTCTACAGCCGGATGCCCTTCCTGTTGCCAACCCTTACATATTTTTTGTATGTAAGGTAGTTTTTCCACAAATCTTTAACTATTGAACAGTTAATTGGCCGGCCGATCATCATTCACGAGATGCAAACAACGATCACTGGTAAGACTTTGTGGAGACACATGCAAGCATACACACACACATATATACATATATATATGACAGGCTTCTACAGTTTCTATCTACCAATTTCACTCAAGGCATTGGTCGACCTGAGGCTATAGTAGAAGACACTTGCCCAAGGTGACACGCAGTGGGAGAGAACCCAGGACCACGTGGTTACGAAGCAAACTTCTTACCACACAGCCATGCCAGCACCTCACATCCGTGCCTGCACCACACAGCCATGCCAGCACCTCACAGCCATGCCTGCACCACACAGCCATGCCTGCACCTCACAGCTGTGCCTGCAAAACTTTAGATTTCTTTGAGAGTAAACTTATTACCTTCAAGGAAGAGCTTAAAAAATGGAATAATACAATATCAAGGAGAAGAATGAGCAGAATAAAAATTTTAAAAAACATTTACTGTTTTACTTCAAACAAAGTATCCACAGCTTAAATGTTTAGTGGTACTGAAGAAGTTACATAGTGAGAAGATAAAGTGATTCAAGATATTCACATTATATAAGATGGATCTTATTTGTGTTTAAAACACACTCAAATAGAGGCATCGACATATTTAGTTGGTTTGCTCCAGCACAAATGGAACTAATACTAAGAAAACGAAGACATTTAATAAACAAAATGTAGAGGCCAATTACATGCCAAGTCATGTACAGGTTACTCATAGAATAGTTGTCAGTCCAACAAGATATTTACTAACAAGTAAACAGTTGAAAAGATAAAAGTGGTATTTTCTGAGGTTAGATTAGATAGTATTGGAGAAATCTCATAACAACAGGATTGGACTATTAAAAAGCCATTTTTCATTTTCTCATTCATTGCCATTAGAATAATCTAGTGGGTATATGCCTCATTCCTTAGCAACAGCAAAGAAAATTATTGCTACATATGGCATTCTTGTTGATCTGAAAATCTACGAAACTTTAATGGAACCAAGAAACAAATTTGACCACGTAACAACATATTCATAACCCTTTTGATACCAACCCACCTGAAACTGCTCCCGTTTCCATGATAAAAAAAAAAACCCATTCATTTTAAAGTGTTCATATTTAAATCTAAACCTTACATTATAATTTTAAGTAAGAACTTTTTGTTAAGTTATGATCCAAACACCAACTTAATAATGAGAGTTATTTTACAAAATCCCTCCAAATTGATTATTTTCAAAATTAATTGAAAATCATAGGCAGTGTATTTAATTAGAAATATGGTAACGAAAGGGTTAAACAATTTTTATCTGCAAGTTTTTTATCTACTTTAGCTCCACCTCGCAGGCTGTAAGAATTATGGCAAAAGAAATAATGGAAGAAGTCAATATTAGTGTGGCTAAATAATGTTATACCAACAGGGACTCAAAAAAGACATCGAAACAATGAAATCTACCAAAAATACTATTTACAGCTAACATTTTAAAACTGTCTATTAATTTATCTTGTTTTGGTTTGTTTACCTTGTGGAAAAACTATCTATTGCCAATCTTGAAAAAAAAAACTTTTATCATCTCAGCCTAATCACCATACTCTGGTACTCCCCTACAGTAAAATGTATTACTTTCTACTGATAATTTCTTCCCATTAACTGCTCTCTAGGCCAAACGAAAATTAACTGTGTATCCAAGTAGTAATCCGAATTTAACTGATAGTCACATTCTAAAATAAAACATTAAAAGAAATAAACCAAAGGACCTCATTACATGTTTCTGGGAACTTTAAAAGCAGTATGTACACTTACGCCTAGGAGAGAAGAAAATACAAGACTGATATGGTAAAAGATAAAAATCAGAATTAGCAAGCATAACAGATGAGAAGCAAATAAATAAGGAAATTATAAACAGCAAATTCTCACTCACACACACACAGTTGCAATTAACTTCCCCCTTTCATTACCATATTGTTAATGAAATACGCTGTCTATGTATTTCAATTAATTTTGAAAATAATCAAGAATTTGGAGTGATTAAGTAAAATAACTTTCTTGTTATTAAATTGGTGTTTGGAATATAACTTAGCAAAAAGTTCTTACATAAAATTATAATAAAAAGTTTAAATTTGAACACTTTAAAACGAATGGTTTTTTTAATCATAGAACAAGGGACGGTTTCAGGTGGATTGGTATCAAAATGGTTAAATTATGATCATAAAATTTATAGGAATAAAATTAGAGAGGGACACAGCTTCTCTTACCTAGTGTGTGCATCAGTCTCAGATTTGGGATTACAAGTGTAAGTCAAGTAATTAAGACATTTTAACCCTTTCGATACCAACCCGCCCCTAGTTCTATGATTTTTTAAAATGTCTGTTTTAAAGTGATCCTGGTTAAATTTAAACCTTCCATTAGAATTTTATGTAAGAACTTTTTGTTAAGTTATGTTCCAAACACCAACTTAAATAACAAGAAAGTTATTTTACTAAATCCCTCCAAATTCTTGATTATTTTCAAAATTTATTGAAAGACAAAGGCAGTGTATTTCATTAGAAATATGGTAATGAAAGGGTTAAGGGCAATTATGTGCAGGTTTCTAACTTACGAATTTAAGAGACTGGCCTTAAAGGTGGTTGCAACAACAGTAAGACTGGCCTTAAACTTCGTTAATTTACACGGCAAATATGGCCTGACAAAAAACTTGCTTCATGAACTCAAACAAAAGACCTGATGGAATTAGAAGATTTCTTGAGATGAGCATATCTAAATGTTGAATTAAATAGAAACGGCATATTCAAGAGAAATAACCCCTGTAAATTATTTCAATAAATTTTTTTTAGACTTTGTTAACAGTCCCACATTGTTGTTATTGAGCAAACCTATGATCATTCCAGCTGTGACTACTCTATCATATTTTCAGACACTATTCAATGTGTCCCGTCGTATTTAAGATGGTAGGGTGTGATTTGAGGAACATTTAGCTGCTATTTCTAGTAGGCCAAGTGAGAAGCCTCCCTCTTTGGCTCGAGTCCCACATTTGTAGCGAAAGGTCTCTTTGTTTCAGTGAAAGTGTTTAATCCGTTTGCTGATAGCAGTTGAGTGGAATAAGACTATGTAGAGTAGAGAGGACTCTTTACCCTGCAGAAGACAAGGCATCCCCTCTAATGTTGGTACCATGATAAAATACACCCAGTACACTGAAGAGGTTGGTGATAGGAAGGGCATCCAGCCATAGAAACCAAGCCAAATGAAATGTACAAGCGAGACATGGTCCCAAGACCAGTCTGGAAGAGTGTTGACTGAATAAGAACTGACTTGAAGCGATGATGATGTCATAATATCTAAAAACCTGTCACGCCAACTTTATCCTAACAAACACTAGGCAAAACTTTCTTAGGCCAGGGTGAAGATTTGCTTTAGGCTGCAGTGTTTCCAACACAAAACCACTGTCAAGAGTGCTTAATGTTCTAGTAGAGCATTAATAGTTACTGAAAGGTTAAAAAGTGGAGTTTTTAAGGTTCATGAAGAGAACCTAAGTTATACTGTGCTTTAAAACCAGACAATGAAATAGCAAACTATGAGCTGGTAGTCTGTAATCTTTTCACTAGGTAATAAGGTAATAGACATGCATTTGAATAGTTTTTATAAATAAATTTAACAGAAATGTCTTCCAACAGTGCATACTTACAGTTCCACCAACTATTCTCCCTAAAGGATACCAGGCACGGTCATCAAACCAATTAAGAAAATTGTAGAACCCATTACTGACCATGTAATGAGTTGACCGGTAATTAAACCTGCAACAACAACAAAAGAAAGTATTAAGGAAAAATCCTAAGTAATAAACAAAATTTTAAATAAAAAAATTTTCAAAACATTACGAGTAGCAAATTATTGCTATTGTTGAAAAAACTTTGAAAGACCACTTTATATACAACATTTAAATTCAAATTCAAATTTTTAAATTCTGAGTTGATATTGAAAATTTAGTTTACAGGAAAACTATTAATTGAAATTGTTGTATTTTGGGAGGATCATATCACCAATATTATGTAACCACATGCACTGGTAGTTGTCCACTTCTTCAGTTTTTTTAATGAATGTGATCACGATAAACGCACCTTTATCAAAATTCAAACTGACACACACATTTTTGTAAAGTACATTTTCTTAAGTACACCTTTGATATTGTTAAACAAAAAAAAATCACTGGGCTTACTCTTAGCATCCTGTTAAATAATTTTCTAAGTCCTGCAATGATTGAGCAGAAAATGTCTAAAAATGGGTTTTTTTGCAGCATATTTATTATGGAATTTACAGGAAAGTAACACACAGGTGCTTGAGGTGTTTTCACACTAAAATATTTCATTTTCAGCATATATATATATAGTTGAATGATTCATAGGAATTTGATGATGTGGTACCCGGTGGAACTGGGTCTTACAGGATGTTAAGAGTTAATATATGTGTTATTAGGGAGGATATAGTACAAGATTGCTTCCTTGATATGTATGTAGTGATTTGTATGTAGTGATTTGTATGTTTGTGTTGTTGAAAGAGAGTATGTTGTTATGCTAGGCCACTATACAACGCCTTCTAAGTTGTCGTTTCACGCAACACAGCTGGGGACAACTTAATTCATACATGATAATTTGTGAAATGTTATATATATCTCAAAAGTGATTGTCCCCATCAATAAAAGATGTGCTTATATTTTTGTAAACAAAAATGTGA
This sequence comes from Muusoctopus leioderma, assembly GCA_027124095.1. Classification (NCBI taxonomy): domain Eukaryota; kingdom Metazoa; phylum Mollusca; class Cephalopoda; order Octopoda; family Octopodidae; genus Muusoctopus; species Muusoctopus leioderma. The sequence continues at coordinate 8,634 of JAOPJM010521361.1, forward strand.
TCGCGATAAGCGCATTTTTATCAAAATTCAAACTGATGCACACAATAAACAACCTGTATTTCACAGTTGATGTTCAAATTTAAGTCATCAGACAATACTAACAAGTCAGTACAGCAGTAATCAGAATGGCATACATACAATATTGTTTTTGTAAACAAACATGTGATCGCTATAAGTAAGCACATTGTTATCAAAATAGAATGTCCATTTTAAGCTAATAAATTGAGTGTTTCTCTCTTTTCTTCAAATTTTGTTGATGTCACAGAAGTGCTGATAACAATTATAATGGTAGCCAGCTTTGGCATTTGTTGGCTGTGCAGTAACATGAGTTTATATTTAGAAGATCGATTCCCATCTTCATTGCAGTTTCGATGACGATTTCACTCTCCCTGCAATCGAATCTGAGTCACATTGCTGTGAAGTCGACAAATCGTTTCCAACTATCTTTATTGAATTTAATAAAATTGCCTTTTGCCATACACATCATGCATTACACAAAATTTCATTGAAAATTGGACAGCTTTCTCCGAAAATTTCTTATCTATAGATAATGACATCTTGGTCTTCAACCACAAAATGGTCTCTTTGGTCAATTTCTTTATCAGTTCATCTTGTTTTTTACAAATTAATGTACAACTTTTATTGATGGGGACAATCAGTTTTGAGATATATATAACATTTCACGAATTATCATGTATGGATTAAGTTGTCCCCAGCTGTGTTGCACAAAACAACAACTTAGAAGGCGATGCCCTACGGCCTAATCAGAACACAGCCAAAAATTGAAGGAGAAGGTTTCCAGTACATTACTACTGGTACTAATAAATATGAAACTATGGTGGGATGAAATGAAAGTCAACTCCTGCAGAATTTGAACTCAGAACACAAGACATAACTAAATACTACAAGGCATTTAGTCCAGCCCTCTATTGTTTTTGTAACATCACCTCTATAACAATAATAATAATGGTTTCTGACATTAGCACAAGGCCATAAATTTGGAGGGAGGGGTAAGTCAATTAAATCCACCCCAGTACTTGACTGGTACTTTGTTTATTGATCCCAGAAGGATGAAAGGCAAAGTTGACCTTGGAGAGATTTGAACTCAGAACATAAGGACTTGTGACTAAACATTGCAAGGCATTTGTCCGACGCTCCAACAATTCTGCTAATCCACAGCCCTCTAATAATAATACTTTCTAATATTGGCACAAGGCCAGACATTTACGAGAGGGGTAAGTCGATTAAATCGACCCCTGGTACTTTGTTTATCGACCCCAGATGGATGAAAGGCAAAGTTGGCCTCGGCAGGGTTTGAACTCAAGAGTGTAGCGAGCTGGAACAAATACTGCAAAGCATTCTGTCCGACGCACTAACAATTCAGCCAATCCACCACCCTAATAATAATAATAATAATAACAATATTAATAAAATTGAAAATGAGCACTTATTTACTTCAACACAAAGCCAATAAAATTAAGTCTATTTATTGGCACCAGTATTTTTTACATTTTTATTTATATCAGGCATTTTGTGAACAACAGTGTCATTGGTTATCGGTTTCCAATGAGCAGATCACTGGTTCCCCTTCATTCCAGATGGCAAGAGTGACAGGGAGTGTGTGCAGCTCAGGTGAAATAAACACAAGTTATCTTTGTTCAACACACCGATTTATTGGTACTTTTCTTGCCGAAAGATATACACATGCACACAGATGATATATATATATAAGCCAAACAAAATATGTGTGAGACGTGGTCCCCCAACCCGGAGAGTGGTGACTTCATAAACAACCGACGTAGGCCGAAATCACCTGTCTAACCCATGCCAGCATGGAAAGCGGACGTTAAATGATGATGATGATATATATATATGTTATATATATGTATACACATATACATACATATATACTTAAATCCTCAGGAGAATACGGTGAGGCCACATAGAATACGTTATTCAAAGTATGCATACTGAGTGTGGAAATGTTTT
>JAOPJM010521370.1:0-10622 GCA_027124095.1 Muusoctopus leioderma
CTAGCTTATACCGTGGCCCCCCTCAATGTCCCGTGGCCCCTAGGGGGGCCACTTGGCCCACGGTTGGGAACCCCTGGCATAGAGGCTCCCTCATTAGATCATGTACACAAATAGTTGTTTGTAGCTGTAGGTATCTTACTACCAAGACATAGTTGTTGAATAATCTGAAATGTATAAAGTAAGGTATATCTAACGATAAACAATACAATTTTAGCTATTGCTGTGATTTGTAATCATATATACATATGGCCAAATGTAAACAAATATCTTTTTTATCACTCTGTGGAGAAACAAATAGAGAGATTTGTCTGACTAGTTATCAGAGACCACGCACCAACTCAACAGTGACATAGCTAGAGTTTGTGCTGCCCAGAGCATTTCTTGAGTTTGCTGTTCCCCTGCCTCACAGAAAACACAACACAATGCATATCAAATATACTTAAATGAAAAAGTGCCACCTGGGGTGGACCACCCCACTCGCTCCTCCTTAGCTATACTATTGCTGCTCAATCTGCTCACAGAGAGAGAGATAGTTTATAGCTGTTTATAATCATAATATATTATGACTTCACTAAATTGCTTAGTCTGATTTTCATAATAGTGCTTTTGTTGGCAATGTAATCAATTAATTAATTAAACAGCATATGATGCATAATCTGAAATGTATAGTAAGGTATATTTAATGATATTAATTAAATAATTGATGAATGAACATTAGATTTTTCCAGTGTTTTCCTTTGAAAAAAATCTTTCACTTTAAATTCCTCCATTTGTCCATCCTCTCTCACATTCTTCAAACCTATTTATTCAATGCTTCTTCTTATTTTCTTTAATTTCTGTTCTGTGCTGTATTGCACATCAGTCCATCCTTGGACTGTTCCAGTAGCATATCAGTTCTTCTATGAGAATAGATTGCAGGCCCCTCGTTCAACTCTTCTCCATTTCTGGAGAAAGGAACGTTGTGTGTGGTCCTCCATGTCCCTTGTTATGATGCGACATAGCCAATTTTGGAAGAAAGAGAAAGCGAGATAGAGAAGAATCAACCCCAGTACTTGACTGGTACTTTATCGACTCCAGAAGGCTAAAAAGCAAAGTTGACCTCAGCGGGATTTGAACTCAGAGCACAGAGAGCTGGAACAAATACCACGAGGCATTATATCCGACACTCTAGCGACTCTGACAATTTTCCACCCTACTTATTCAGCACTATCCAAAACAATTTCAATTTTTCTTTGAAGAAGGAATCTGTCCAAAATTTTGGAACTCACATCTCTCCAAGCAATGAAAACTTATTAAAATTTGTAAACTTTATAGAGCATATAAACCTAGCTGTTTAGTCCATTTGGAATTTTTTTGTTAAGAAGATTATAGTGCAATATTAATACCTGGATTATCTTTCATAAAAGGAACTCTTATTCCTGTGTCTGACATGTGTGCTCCATGTTCATGTTGGTACTTTTGGAATGGAATGATCAGATTAAAAATAATAAGTTGCTTCTAATATTTTAATGTAAAGCACCATATTCTGTTACTACCAAGGGTTTAACTTAATTGTTCATCCCTTTGATGTTGATAAGAACCAGTAACATATTGGAGTTAATTCAACTGAATTCTCTTCCTTACAAATATTTGGTCTTTCACTCATGTAAGAAATCAATATCAAGTCTCATATTGAACTTGTATCAATTGAGAAAAATTGATAAATAAACTTTATCTGTATTTTATTATTTTTTTTATTTATTCTCCAGTGGTTTGCATTCCTTGAGTGTCAATGTAATATTGTATGTGTTGTACGAAACAAAGCCCACCCTAACAAGGCTATGATTTTATCCCATAAAAAAATAAAATTCATTTAAGCAGTTACCAAAGTGAACTTAGCACATGCAAGTAGGACTGTGTTCAGTAATTACCACACTATCATTCCATTAAATAAACTGAAGACACGAACTCCTACACACATTAACCAAAATGTTCACAAATCAAAACAAAAGAAAGGTTTTTCTTTACATATATATGGTCAGCTATTTTTTATCTATTTAGTATTATATACTATTATGCCTACTAATGTGGTTAGTATTTGAATATATTTTTCATTACTAACTATTTATAACCACCAATATCTGAAAGAAATTGTGTTGTTATGTACCTATGTGTGTGACCATATTTCTGTATATATATGGTCAATATTTCAATATACAGGGTGATTCAAAAGTCCCTTTAGCATCACCAGTCTTTGCACATTTCTGAACCATTGCCAAATGAAAACTTTTCATGCCACTAGATTTTAGATACCTTTGAATGGAGCTGTAGGAGATAGAGAGCACCTTTGAAGCCTGCCATATTGAATTGTGTGCATTTTGTTGAAAATGAATAGTAACAGATGGCTGTGTTTCACTGAGACTGTTTGGCTTTCCAGACCTAAGCAGGATTGCTTGAAAGTTTCGAAAATGGTGACATGGCTAGGAGGGTTACAATTTATATCTTGTTTCCACATTCTTTAGACTTGTATGATTGATTCGTTATATTTTTAGGACAATGAATATTCTGTTATCTTTTGATAATCACATTTTTCTAAAATATATTACACAATATATATATCAAAAGATATTCACAACAAAATAGCAAAGATAGTAAGTATTAACAGTATTTAAAAACAAAATAGTAATAAAATAAAATATATAAATTTTATATATCATTTAAATGCTAAATGGTCTTCTGAATCACCCTGTATTTTTGCACTACTAACTATATTATAGTCACCAATATCTGAAAGACATTGTATTACTATGAAACTACATATGTGTGAACATATTTCTATTGCATTTCGTTTATCATGCGACTGGTTTTGGGTTTTTTTTTAATATAAACTGTACCGCGTTTAGCCTATGTCAATTTGAATTGAGATGGGTCATATACTTAATATCCAAATAAATTGGAAAGAGAAAAAATTTGAAGATCAATGAAAAAAAATATTTTATTTTGCTTAGTAACATTGATATGGAATTCCTTAGCTTCAGTAGTTTCTGAGATACCTGAGAGGACAAACAGCAAGTAACCAATCAAGCAAGCAAATGTTGTAACAACTGAGGCACCTAATAGTTTGGTGATTCCTAGTGCAAATGATGGTAGTGTGCATGATATTCTTTATGAATCAATCCTTATTCATGCTAACTATTTGTTTTAAAATGGAGCTAAGATTTATTGACAAACATTTTGCAGGTGTCTTTGTTGAAGAATTATCGCCGTGCAACCCTCAAGTCCATCAGTGAACTGAAAGAGACAGTTCAGCAACTGCAGACTGACCTAATTATAGCAAACCAGAAACTAAAAGTAATGCGTCAGCATTCTCAGGTTGGTTGTTAATATTATTTTTATAATCATACAGTTGTATGGGCCAAATACTGCTACCATAGTTGATTAAGTTAATACACCAAGACATCAACTAAAAGATATGGGTTCGATTCCCAACTGGTATTTACTTTTGGATATTTTTTCCCCATGTCATCTTCCTATAATATTGATTTCCTATGTAGGCACGGGGCCACACATTATTTTGTGGGGTGGGGCTACAGTCGATTACATCAACACCAGTATTTCACTGGCACTTATTTAGGGAGGTGGGGCTACAGTCAATTACATTAACACCAGTATTTCACTGGTATTTATTTAGTGAAGCAGGGCTACAGTTGATTACATTAACTCCAGTATTTCACTGGTATTTATTTTGTCGATCTCAGAAGGCTGAAAGACAAAGTCAATCAAGCTGGCTTTGAACTCAGAACATAAAAGGACATAACTAAATATTGCAAGACATGTTGTCCAATATTCTAGTGATTCTGCCAATTACAGTCTTGTCTTGTATCCTTTGTTCAGTCCAAGATTAATTCTCAAAATATTTCATGTAATGGTTGAATCTTTAAAAAAAACATGTATACATTCATTAATATGTATGTAAATCCATTAATATGTATATACATTTATTAAATGACCTGAGTGGATTGTGTGAAGTTGGCACCACTCTTAGAATCGGAGTATAAGGAAGTCAAATCAGCCAATTACGAGGAATCACAGTTTGAATTTATAAACAACATCCATACATAGATGCAACATCCATCTCATAGATGCAAAATTAACAAAGTTATGTGAGTCAGCTAAGTGCTGATATCATAGTTGGTTAATGTACCAAAGTATCAACTAGGAAATATGAGTTCAATACCCACCTGCATTTTACATTTGTTATTTTTTTCTAAATTTTAAAACATATGAAAATGTGTTCTCCATTTGATCTTAGCTCAAAAGTGGGGAAACTTTTCTTGCTGAGGGCCACATGGAATGTCAGAAGATTTCTGGTGGGCTGCATTTCGCAAAAACTGAATTCACTAAATAGTAAAAGCTATTTTCACCCCCTACCCTCCCAAAAAAACAATCATTATTCATACAACTGTATTATTTGGTACACAAAAAAAGTTACAGATAAAATGTCATTTAATGCTATGTTGCTTTATAAACTTTACTAAACAGTTGTTCAAGCTCTTAATGAGATGTGTGGAATTACGCACAATCCTGCACAAGTTTAGTGTAGTCAGGATTAATCATCCTCATAGTTATACACAAGACAGAGTGTAAACTGAAATCTGTTAGAAGAGACTTGTTCTTTGATTTGTTAATATTCATACATGAAAAAGTCTGTTCACAAATATAGGTTGAAGCAAAAACTATACATATTTTGCTGGCAAACTTTTTCAAATTACCAAACATCTCCATACTGAGTGATACATAGAATTCAGTCGGTTTCATATTCTTAGAACCCTCCTTCAGAGTATTGTATGCATGGAGATCAATTAATTACAACTGGAAATCATTTGGCACTGCTTCAATATTAAATGAAAATGGGTGACTTAGAAAATTGAACTGATCTCCCATAAATTGAAAATCAGCAAACCACCTTGAAAACTCATCTTTTAAAGCAGATATCTGCTGGTTGTATTTCTCTATGCATACCTGTGTGACAGTATGTGTCTGTAACAAGGAAAAATGCACAAAGTTGTGCTCACTCAGTTGTTTGGAAAAGAGTGCTAGGTTCACTAGAAATTATTTAATTTCTGTAAACAATTCATGTGCAAAAACACCCTTGCCTTGTAATGTAACATTCAGTTCATTAAGTTTGTTGCAAATATCAACAGTAAACACCAAATCGCACACCCATTCTATCCTTTTCATGTTACTCAAAATTTCACAACTAATGTTCTTCATTTCAAGAAAGATCACCATTTCTTCTCTCAGATTCCACATTCTTCTCAAAACATTTCCCATGCTCAACCAATGTACCTTGCTATGATATAGTATATCTGAATATTCACACTCCGTATCATCCAGCAAACTTCTGAACTGTCTGTGATTTAACCCCCTGGGCTCTGATCAAGTTAATAACACTCACCACAGGATCAATCACATCTTTGAAATCCAAGACAGATTTACGCAGACTTTCCTGGTGAATAATGCAATGGAATGATAACACAGTGTGAAGTGGATACTCACCTTTCACTTTATCAATAAGCTGCTTTATGAGGCCATTATGTTTTTTTCTGTTAATGAAGGTGCACCATTTGTTGTAATGTAATTATTGCCAACTTGTTCCAAGGTAAATCAGTTCTATCCAAGCAGATTTTAAGACATCTGAACGAATCTCGGCCAATTGTTGCCCACCCCCTGTCCTAGATTAATCCTCTAAAAATTTAATTTCACATTTGTATCATTAATTTCACATGTGAATTTTTTTGTTTACATCTCTCACAGCTCCGTTGCCTGAAGGTGTGGGTTTTTTTTAAATTACTGAGTGTTGTTGTTGCTATTGTTTAGCCCTAGGTCAGTCCTGTTTCAGTGCATCTATGATCAAAGGCATTCCAGCCATGATCATCTCATTTTTTCGTTTTTTTAAATTTTATTTATTTATTTTTGTTCAGCAATAATGTATTTAAGACTTAGATTATCTAATGCCTTGACTTTTTTTTAACATCATTGAGAGACATTTGCCTGCTATTTCTGGTAGGTCAAGTAACAGCATAAAAGCTCCCTCATTGGTTCATAACTGTATCTAATACTTCAACCACATAGACCTAACAATAACAGCTACCTATTACAGTGTAACTTTCAACTCTATTTTTGTATGACATTCTTGGATGAGCCTCCTTGTTTTCCCCACTTATATTGGATATATTTTGCCAACTAATAATCCTCCAAATTGCATGAAACAAGTAGAGTTTATATCTTCATCTGTCTAGTATGGTAATTAAGCCCAATGCCAGAGAGTATTTCCTCAGTAATCTTCTCAGAATTTGCTACACAGTTCTATTAATCTAGATCAATGGAAAGTATAAAATTGGCACCATCATATTTGCTGGTAAGAGGTAACTGAGTGACATTTAGGTGGTCATCATTGTTGTTGTTATTGTTGTTGTATAGCCTTTTGATGTAGCAGACATATGATCAGAGGTATTCCAGCCATGATTGCCCCTTCTTTTTTTACAGATATAGTGTATCTAGGATTACATTACCAATGTGACCTTTCTTTTTTAAGACGGTAAGGTGTGATTTGAGGGAGATTTGGCTGCTATTTCTCGCAGGCTGAGTGATCACATAGAGGCTCCTCATTGGCTAGGTATTGTTGTTGTTACCACTGCTGGTGCTATCATCTATAACAAAAGGTTTTGGCAAATAGCGAAAGCGAAATGATCTCTAGATAATATCATGATGGGAGTTGAACTATTAATGGCAATAATATAATCTATTAATAGAAGATGCAACTTATGTTAATTTGTAGATAAAATATAAAACATTAATATTCTTAGGATATGTTCAATGAAAGTTTAACCATCTTAACATCATCATGTGGTATGGAAGCTTAATGTATTTACGTTAACCATTTGAGAAGAGATGAAGAATTAATGACCTAGATATAAACTGTTTAATCCTTTTGATATCAACTTATCTGAGACCATCCTTGATTCTGTAATACAAAACCTCTCATTTTAAAGTGTTCATATTTAAATTATAACCTCATATCATAATTTTATGTAAGAAGCTTTTGCTAAGTTATCTTCCAAACAACAGCTTTATATACCAATAAATGACAAAGTTAGTTATTTTACTAAATCCCTCCAAATTCTTCATTATTTTCAGAATTACTTGAAACACATTGAGCAGTGTATTCCATTTAAAATATGGTCATGGAAAGGTTTAAGAAAAATTATGAATGTTTATATGGAGGCTGGGATGTATCACTGCATAGTATACTCCTGTTAGATCGCCATCTACCTACTATTCTCTGATTTATCACCCCTGTCCTAATCGTGCCCATCCATCTTCATCTACCCAATATCTTTATCACCCTCCCTTAACCTGCTAATATGTAGCCATCACTATCTCTCTCTCATTCCTCCTCCCCTACCACCCATTCACTGCTTCCCTCCTCACAGCCACACTTATACACTTTCCCTCCCACCCTTTCATACATCACTCCCCTTCTATTCACTCTCTTGGTTATGGTTGCCTTCAAGAACGGAGACTATGTAGAGTCCTTAGCCTTGCAGGAGACAAGGCATCTTCTCTAGTGTTGGTGCCATGATAAAATGCACTCTGTAAAGTGGTTGGTGATAGGAAGGGCATCTAGTCATAGAAACCAAGCCATCTAGGAGAGTGGTGGCTCTGAAATAAGAACTGACTGAAGCCAAAATAACCCGTCCAATCCATGCCAGCATGGAAAGTAGATGTAAAACAATGATGATGATGATGGAAAAACTTTAAATAATTCTTTTTTAATTTATTTATTGGAGAAAGAAAATGATTTTATTTGAATTATGCTTTGTAGAAGATGCAGGGACATTATGAAAAACTACAGTTAGAAAAATCATCTCTTGAGAAGGAAATAAAGGACAGCCAAATCTTAGAAGGGAAAAACTGTATTGCGGATCTACAAAAAAAAGTAACAAGCCTACAAGAATGTAAGAAGGACTTGGAGATAAAATTAAAGGTAAGGATTAGTTCTGTAATTCAGCAGAGATAACTGGGGAAATTTCTTTCTAGAGAAGACAAAATATTCAGTGTAATGTGACATAAAATATTCCAATTTCTGTAAATTATGCAAATTTAGTGAAATTAAGATACATGGCACTGGCATAGCTGTGTGGTTAAGAAGCTTGATTCACAACCACATGTTCCAGGTTCAATCCCACTACATGACACTTTGGGTAAGTGTCTTTTACTATAGCCTTGGATCAACCAAAGCCTTGTGATTGAAATTTGATAGAAAGAAACTGTGCAGAAGCCCGTGTGTATGTGTGTGTGTGTGTGTGTGTGTATACAACTACTACCCAACTTATGACCAGGTTCTGTTCCGACCAACAGGTTGTAATTGGATATGAATGTAACTTCAAGACCTATACGTATAACCTTTGGAAAGGGGGTATTTTATATGCATTACTCATATATACTGTACTACATAACTAATACATTTTGTTTTACCTTTTTATGGATTATTATATGTTTCTGCCAATATATTTTACTATTTTCTTTCTTTAATTTGCTTACTATTATTTTATTTTATATTACAAACACATATAGGAATTATTACGAAATAATTTATGATAATACAAAACACACTAGTACATTTTACATATTTTATAATATAGGGAACTAGAAAGAAACAAGAGGCTTTGTTATCAAACACACCTTATTATTAATAAAGGAATGCACAATACATACTTACAAAACAAAATAAATCAAAAACAGTAAAAATAATTTATAAATTTCAGTCTTAAAATGTATTGTCCATAGCCAGCTTGAGACAACCGTAGCAGTTATGGTAAATTTGAGTAAGTAAAAGTAAAGTAAATTTGGTTATCTAGCCTGTGACAGCCGTTGTAGTGCTAAGTTTGCACCACTGAAAACCTAAAATTTATCAGCTCCTCAACTATAAAGTCCAGTATTTGAATTTGACTGCTGAAGCATAATGGATGCCAAGAGAAAATGCATGTGTGCACGCGGAAATACGAATGGTCATAACTGCGGATGGTTGTAAGTTGCATAGGTCATAAGTCAGGGAGTGTCTATATATATATATATATATATATATACCGTCCAACCCATGCTAGCATGGAAACACGGACGTAAAAACGATGATGATGATATATATATATATATATCATCATCATCATCGTTTTATGTCCGTTTTCCATATTTATTTATATATAATATATATATGTATTTTTCTTTTTCAAGGCATTTTACTCATTTAGTTCACGTTTGAATATATATATATATATATATATGCACATATACATATGTATGTATATATATAATATGTATATTGGCGATGTATGTTCATATAAAATCAGTCCGTTGAACAAAAATACCTTGGTATTAAATTCCACCCAAGTTATGTCCCTTAATTCCAAGGCCAACTTTGTCTTTCGTCCCTTATGAGGTCCATAAAATAAGTTCCAGACAAATTATTTTGATCGATATAATCGTCGAAGTCCATTGAAGGTGATGCCCCAGCATGGCCACAATGCAATGACTGAAACCAATAAAAGTATAAAAGGAAGAAAAAAAGGAAAAAGAAGAATGAAGAAAATGGATGTAAATATGTATGTTTGTGAATTATGTGAGAATCATGAGAAAATAATCTATAGTAATGTGGAATAGCCAATGTGAAGCCTATATCTCATATCGCTGGATTTTTATATCTGGTATCAGGTGAATGTGTTGGTCAATGCAAAGAAAATTTTGAATGTTAAACATATGCATCAGTGCATAATTGATGCATCTAACACTGTTAAACCTGACACTATTCACTGGATTATCTCATCTTGGGCTGCATTGGGCATGTTCTATGAATAAAAACATTTATTCATATTGTGTTTTTTATTTTTCCTATGACTCCAGACATCTAGGAGACCTGTGGTGTTGATAATGATGATGACTAATGGTGATGATGTTAGTTATTTTTCAGGGTATATAAATATATGTATGTGTTTGTCTGTTTGCATATATATATATATATATATATATATATAAGCACATGAAATAACGGAGGTAGGAATAAAGATGTGTACATGTATTTCTAACATGTTTGTGTACGCTTCAAACATGCAATGACACTCACTGTGTGTTTTGTCTCGGAGAAGAACTTCTAAAGTCTCTAGTGAGAAGTTCTTCTCCGAGACAAAACATGAAGCATACACAAACATGTTAGAAATACATGTACGCATCTTTTATATATATATATTTACATATATGTATGTACAAATAAGAGTTTATTAATTTATTTGAAGCTAAGGCTTTTCTTCATCACTACTCCTAGTTTCCCATTACTATCTTGTTCTTCAAGGCAACTTGGGAATGTAATAATTACAGGAAACTCAGGGTAGCAACAAAATGAGGAGTTAGCTTCAAATAAATGAATATATATGTGTGTGTGTGTATATATGTGTATATATGCATATATATATATATATTTATATGTATATATATATATATATATGCATATATATGTTTTTATATATATATATATATAAAGCAAATTAATAGTATGTTATAGCAACATACAGGGTAAATATTACACT
>JAOPJM010521389.1:0-10621 GCA_027124095.1 Muusoctopus leioderma
ACATGCAATAATTATGGGGTTCACACTCATTACTTAAGGATATGTTCATTTGGTGTCGTGTACCCTAAGTGATATACATGAGTCAATTATGAAACAGACTGATGTACACCATTCTTGAATCGCATCATGCATTCATAATCAGCGTTCAGATCCAATCTCATTGGATAGCAAAAACAATTGTTACACTCTGGTGTGAGTCTGAAGATTACCCCATTGATCTGTGTACCTATTTTTAATAGTTACTGGACCGAAGCAATGTAGAAACATTTTTTTCTGTTTCAAAAAAAGAAAAATATATTAAAAACTAAAAAAGAAAACAACATCAGCTAGTTTAGCAAAATAATTGATATGTTCTTTGTCCAATACTGAATCCGCTCATCCATCTTGTTTCTAATGTTTTAAAATAAAAGTATAAATCGTATTTTCTCAGTTTTGTAATTGCAGCAAATTATTTTTCAAAAAATCTACCTAAAGGAAAATTGATAAACAAAAATTGATCAAATAAAAAGAAGCCGTTTTTTTTTACTGAGAATTTCATCCAGCCAACTAATATTTTAGATAAAAATAAAGGGAAGAATAAACGGAAAATATGTAGGAAATACAGAAACGACAGAATACAGAAAAAGTAAGAAAGAAATATGGAAGAAAATATGAACGAAAGACACAAACAGCCTTGAAATATGGACTCTTTATGTAAAAAATTTTTTGTCTATAGAAAATATAGATTACTTCTCCTGTCGTGAAACGAATTATGTGGAGTGTTAAGCTAAACGGAAAACAAAATAAAATAACAATAACATAAATAATAATAATAATAATTTAAACATTTATTTTTTTTTTTAAATAATAATAATAATAATAATAATAATAATAATAATAATAATAATAATAATATTAATTAATATTTGATATTAAATGTGATTATGATAAGTAATATTAGTATTAGTTGTAGTATTGTTCTTGCAGTTGTTGTTGTTGCTGCGGCTGTTATTTTATTTTTTTTGTTTTGTAACAATACAAATGATTTCGCGAATATATTTCTTGAAATATTTGAAAAAATGGCCGACCTATATTTTACACAATATATGTATAGAATAGAATAAGAACAACAACAACAACAACAACGACAATAACAATAATAACAAAACGGCAATAATAGCTACAACAACAACAACAATAACAACAACGACAATATAAACGACAACAATCTCAAAAAGAACATAATTAAAGATGGTGACAGTGACGAAGATAACGACGACGGCGATGAAAACGACAACAATGACAACAACCCCAACAAAAAATATCGAAAAACATGAAAACCAACAACAACAACAAGAACAACAACAATGAGTTCGAAAACCCAAAGTGAATGGTTGCAGATGACGAGGAAACATGGTGAGGACCGAAATAGATGCAAACAATATATTACAAGAACAATAAAAACGAGGGCAGCAACAACAAGAACAAAAATGGAATCAGGGACAATAACAACAACAACAGCAACAACAAGAAAAATAAAACATGGCGATGACAGCAACGACAAAAATGAAGAGAGAGACACACATTTCTATAAAAGTGACTCAGTGAATTCCGTTTCTTCAAAATTCTATGATGTGACCCTCATTTAAATTCCGAAGGACTAATTCTCTTTCTGTCCTCGAAAACATACACACAAACGCACATGCACATACATACATACATACATACATACATACATACATACATACATACATACATATATACATACATACATACATACATACATACATACATACACTTACAGATACAAATACAGATACACTTATACTGAAACTCATATAAAAATACATGTAAACCATTCCGCATACATTCATGTACACATACATAAACTTACTCATACATACATACAAATATACACACAAGCAGACATTCAGACATTTATACATACAGAAACACGAAACACATTCACTAAAATCAAATCAATTACAAATCTAATTATAGTTAATTAGGCATATTTATTTCACGGATTGCCAGAAAGGTGGTGGATTGGTAGAGTGCCTGACAAACTGAATTGTGCTAATTCTTCCGTCACTTTACATTCTGAGTTCAAATCCCGCCGAATTTACGTTTGCATTACAGCCTTCCAGGGTCGATAAATAAAGTATCATTCTGGTAATGGGGTAGATGTAATCGACCTACCCCACCCCTTAGTTTATAGCCTTGTACCAATGTTAGGAACAATTATTATTATTATTATTGGCTTTTGCGCTGTCAACCGTGTCCGCTTCTGCTCTGTAAGTTTAGTAAGTAATTATTGTTTGTTTTTTTGCCCATTTAGGTATCGTGTATTGTTATATGTTGTTGTGAGGCCAACCGGCGCCCCAGTGGACTGGTTGATCCCTTTGCTTCTTGTCCCAAAGGAGCAAAATAACCCCTAAAATTTAGTTTTCTTTAATATTTTTCTCAAAACATTAAATATGGTGGCAGTTTTGAAAGTTAGTCAACAGAAAAGCTGTGAAGGCGTGGTTGCCACTCAAAACCTCCCCTTCAGTGAAATAGATTTCCCCTCTCTAGTGCTCTCCGTTGATGAGAGTAGTAGTAAAAGTTCATGGAATCACAAAAACACATCAAGCAACAGCAACAACTCCAACAACAACAACAAAAACAAAAGTTTGCCAAACAGGAGCAACAACAATACTAGCGAAGAAAAAGAGAACAACAACAACAGCAGCAGCAGCAGCAGCAGCAACACCACTCCAAACAGAAACAACAACAACAACAACAACACAAATGAAGAAAAGAACAGCGACAACATCGTCAACGACTGCAGCAGAAACTGCTATCAATAACAACACCAGCACTACCAATACCACTACCACTACCACTAGCAGCATGAACATGACAACGTTATTTAACAAACAAAATAATGCAGTTTCGAAAACGGAACAGGTCCGAAAAAACAAATAACATTTGCAAACGTAACCACAGTCAGCTGGATACAACAGGACTGCCAGAACATAGACACATTTAAGAAAAAATACAAGTCGTGCATCGTCTCACCAGAGACTTCAATTACCAAAAGGACATTTGCAGCGAAATGAAAGGCACTCCATCGTATACAAATGCATAAACCATAAACCAAAACGTATAGAATATCCAACACTATCACACGCGGTAAAGGGTTTGAAGGAAGGATAGACACATAAATAAAAGAACGAAGTTTGGCACATTTCTAGCCTTATGCAGCAATGAGGAAGAGGCCAGAAGATTATCAAAGATAGTATGCACCTCTGACGACTATCTGTTCATACTAAGCTATTTAGGGCGTCGTGTCACAAAGGTGATGGTGTTCGACCCCCCCCCCCCACATACACACACTGGCACTGAATTCATAGGTAAGTTGTTGGAAGAGCACGGGAGATAATCGAAACCCATTCTACAACTCTCCAGAACTGATCAGAGGTCCGTTTCGAAATGCAGATGCTACTCACACCTGCATCAAACTTACTAATGGAGAAGAAATAAGAGTTGTAGTCGAAGGAAGACGGGCCAGGTGCTTTACATCACGTAGCACCGAACATCAGGAGACTGGAATGGCATTTTAGACGCATGCTGGGATTGTGTGGTGCTAGCCGATATGAGGGTGGGTGTACAAGTCTTGCAAACCTGCTTCAATCGATAAGTTTTAGTAAAGAAGTAGGGATAGAGAAAAAGAGACTAGAGATAGATTTAGTCATAAACTTAGAAGAGGCGATTAGGAAAGGTATCGAGATCGTCGTGCTAGCGGCAAGAATGGCCCATGACCATTTCTTCAACGCGAAACACGAATGCTGTGTTGTCAGAGCTAAGGCCCGTGCCATCAAACGCGAAGGAACAAAAACTTTTCGATGAGCACGGTTGGCAGAGGCATAACGTGGCAACAAAGCCGCAGTCCGGTTTTGGTGGACCGAGACGGGCGTATCCTACTCGATTCTAGGCAGATGTGTGTGGCTTTTCAGCCACGCTTTCCTCAACTTTTCGGGACGTATAGCGGGCCAGAGACAGGCGTGGACTTTAATGCCTACCTGGATAGCCTGCCGCAACTCTCGGTGGAGGATGCATAGTGCTGCGGAAGGCCAATAACAGCTGATGATATACGTGAAGCGATATGTGGTTGTGCGAGGCGCAAATCACCTTGTCTTGGTGGTCTGCGCTACAAGCTTTACGTTTACATGCCAGACTTGATCAGTGACATTCTGGCAGAGGTCTGCTTCAACTAGCAAAAGAATGGGAGAATTCACAACTCTGTGAGCCGAGGTGTGATAACGCTGCTGATAAAGGATACCAACAAGGGAGATGTCATTGAAAATGTTAGTCCCAAAAATCTGATGAAAGCACAGTTTACGATTTTTGTCAAAGTCGTCGTCAGTCTGATCGGGAAAGCGCAGACATGTGCAATCCCGAACAGATCCATACACGACAACCTCCACCTCATGCGATACATCATACAGAGGGTGGGTAATAAATCGGTCTACGGTGGTGCTCTGATCAATTTGGATCAATCGCAAGCTTTCGATATGGTCGACCCTCTTTATTTGGCAGCTGCTCTCAGGGCAGCCGGCTTCGGTCCCGTTTTCAGAGGCTGGATCGCTGCAATGTACATCGGCTTATGTTCGGTAGTCTGAGTAAATGTCCACCTATCGGAACCGTTTAGTATCACGCTCTCGGCCCATCAAGGATGTCCTCTCTCATCTCTTCTGTATGTACTAACTCTTGAGCCACTTCTGCGGAAACTAGAGGTGTTGAGGAGCATCCTGCTGGAAATAGAATGCAGAATTTCTGTGTTAGTATATGCGGACGCCGTCACCGTAACGGAGTCGGACACCACGGAAATCGAAGAAGTCAGCGCCGTCATAAGGTAATACAAGTTGGTTACAGGAGCAAAAGTTAACCTGGATAAGTCGGTGGGTTTGCAGCTCGGCACCTGGAGAGGCAAATCCATGTCGTCAGACAGAGTCGTGTGGCGCTGGACTGACGGATTGCTTAAATTGCTTGGGGTCTGGTTCGGTCAAGATATCCAGATATCCAGAAAGGGGGACAATGTTATGAGAAGGCTGGCCACTCTCACCCATAAATGGACTGAGATAAAACTATCCTTGAAAGGTCGGGCAGAGGTGGCGAATGCCTACATCGCCTATCTGTCATAGCTTGCCCTAGTTTTCGTCTGTGCATATTGGAAGGACTGACCGTTCATTTTTTGTGGAAGGGATGCGTTGCACTTGTCAGGCAGTCCAACACCCTCTGAGTGGTGATCTCGGTATGCCGTGTCCGCTAATGCGCAAACATGCACTGAGGCTACGGCATCTACATAAATTCCTAGACGGCGAGCAGGGATGGTCGCCCTTTGTCAGACATATCTTTCCGCAGCTGATCTCTTTGACGGGGCGGCAGTCCTAGGTCAAGCGGAGACCAAGACTTGGTGCCTGGAATCTGGAATGTTGCCAGGTGCTCACTGCCCTCTACCGATCGAGCAATGCATTCGGTGGAACTTCCACGTTGGCCTTCTATAGAGGATTAGTGGTGGGAAAGAATGACGACATTCTCGGTGTCGATGAGAATCAACTGGCTAGTCTGTGCCGGAGGACTTTCAGCCTGGGAACTATGGGTAATTTCCAGAGATCTCTGGCCTGGCAGTGCTACCGGGGGGCATTGCCGGTTCGAGACAAACTACAGGTTCGGAAGTGCAGTCAGATGGGCCTATCCGAGATGTATGCAGAGTGATCAAACTGTTCTGCATGCACGTGTTCAGTGACCGGGCATTGCTGACTTGTGGACTTTTCTCGAACAGCTGTTATCGCGAGTAGGACGGATCCGCCTGTCAACTGAGTCTATTTTGAAGATTGCGTCACTACCTTCCTTTGGCAGGGAAGGGCAGGGACTTTTCTTCTGCCTGGTGGCTATGGTAGAATAGGTTGTGTGGTCGATGAGACTGAAATGGCTGAAGACAGACACTTTCCTCTTTGGCCAATCCGTCATTAACTTTTTCTAGTTTCACTAGGAAAGGAAAGTGGGGGTAGAGAGGGAGGTGCTGCCCTAAGTAAATTTGTAGAAAGGTGGGTAAGAGTGGCCAATTAGGCCCGAGTGAACGGTCATACGTTGAGCATGCACCAGTTGGCCGGGGAGGATGGGCGGGACTGGGCACTTGCCATTGGTTGTCAGGATGATCCAGGGTTTGAGAGGTTCCCTTGATTAGCCTTTGGTTGTTGTCCCCCCTTTTGGGCACTATTTATTGCTATCGTATAGTTGCCTTGTATTTTAGTTATTCAGTGTTTACGTGCACAGAATAAACCCTCACCGTGTTTCTGTTTCATATCCTGCCCTTGTGCTGTCCTCTTTTAAGCCCTTGTGGCGAATAAAGACAGAATCATTATTATCATTATTTGTTTGACAAATTGCTATTATCATTATTATTATCATTATTTGTTTGACATATTATTATTATTATTATTATTATTATTGTGCTAAGCGACGTGAGTACATCTGTGGTGACATCGCTGCCAAAGTAAGTGATATTTTTACCTTTGTAAAACAAGTATCTTGAAAAATTTGTGCTACTTTCTTTGCATAAACCGACGGGCAACCGGAGGGACCTATCGTTTGGGTTTTCTTTAGGCCCCGTGGGGCCGAAACCTTGACTGTAAAAAAAATATATATATTTGACATTTTTGGAAAATTTTTCCAAAATGGCTTCTTGCATGCAACTACACGCCAGCAAGGGGGGCGAAGGGGAGGAAGAAATAATGGTTGGCCTCCCACCACCACCCCTGAGCCAGGAAAACTACCCCTTGCTACCACAAAAAAAACAACGATACAGCAAACGTGAAAAGTCTCTCTGAGACCAACAGCGGTATTTACAACAATGAAGGCGACGGCGAAGCCGTAAACAAAAAGTACAAAGTTCACAACAACACCACACACAATGTCATAGCAGGCGAAGGAGGGGGCGACGGCGCCGTTCACACCTACCACGACGCCATCGCCGCCACCACCTACAGCACCACAGATAACAAACAAACTACTGATTCAAACCGAGTAGGGTTTTCGGAGAGCCCTAGCTCTCCCAACGGAGCGATTTTCGAAGGCGAAAGTAACACCGGCAACAACAGCGCCACGCCAAAGAAGTCCTTCGCAGGCGTGACCGCTCGAGCCCCAATGCACAGCAGGGGAGGGAAAGGCATGGTGACGTATTTGCGCGAAGCCAAGACCCACATAGCCATGGAGGGAAGATTGGCGACTATCAGGCCCCCACCACAAGTAATCGAAGAACTACTAAAGCGCACAGTGGTGTACAGGTGTGTGGCCACCAAGAGCCGAAGGCTGGAGTTGGCAACCAACGGCCAAATAAGGGAGGCCCTCAAAGAGCTTATGCAGGAGGTCCAACACGTGGGGAGAGCCAAACAGTTTGGAGTGCTGGAGGTCCTCTTCGCGCTGGAGGAGCAAGCTATAAAACACTCCATACTCCCCGTCAAAAGTCAAGATTTCACCCTCTACCCCATGTACAAGGGGAAAAAGACCACTACGATAAGGGTCAACAACATCCCACCAGGGATCAATTTCTGGTGGGTCGCCTCATGCGTGGTGTTAGATGAGGAGGAAGGAGTGTTGGACGTGAGAACGTCAGATATGGATGTGTGGGCTGGAACAAACTTGGAGATACTCCTCCAGGCCACCCCGGAGCTCCTGGAACGGATCCCGGACCACATCGCCATCCCAAATGGCAGGGACTTGATCGTCATGGTTGAGGGCCGCAGGCCAAGATGCCACACCTGCGGGGCCCTTAACCACCTGAGAGCCTTTTGCCCGACGAGGCAGGTGTTCAGAGGAGGGGAAGCCAACACAAAAGCCCCACTCCTCCCAACTCCAGCACCGGGGGCTGCCACAAGAAGGGCACCCCCCCAAAACAAAGAAAAGCCAACCACAACAACAACTACGGCACCAACGGCGCCCCCGAGTACAGCTACAACACCAGCAACCCGGACCGAAGGCGCAGCACCGGCGGAAAGAGCGGCGACGACCGAAGAGGCAATGGACCCGGTATCTTCACCAGCACCTACTACCGCAGAGCCGCCTAAGGACCAGGCGGAGCCTGATCCACAAACCTCTCAGGGGAGAACCAAACTCAACTCCCCTCCCCTCACACACCCATATCTTCCACGATCCCCCTTCACGCCCCACTCCCCAAACCACTAACGCACACACCCCTACCCACACCCGAGCCAGAGCGAGGGATCTCGGAAAGCTCAGAGTGTGAGGAGTTTTTAGACCATGGGCGTTCCAAAAGACAGAAAAAAGAAGAAAAAAAAGACAACGCGAAAGAAAACAACAACACAAAAACAGACACACAGGACCCCAACACCACAAATACAACTAAAACAACATTAAACGCATTAACGCCACAACCACCACCAGCTTCACCAACTAAAACCACAACCACAACCACAAAAAGAAAAATCCTAAACGCAACAACAACGCTTCCACAAACGCAACACCAACATTCAAATACAAACACACACTCCCAACATCTCACACACAACTACATGTGTATCAACTTGGCCAACCCGGAGCTAAAGGCTTTCATTGAGGGATCGGAAGGGATTAGCACAATAGATGACCCTAGAACTGACACAAATAAAATCATCACCATACCGGGGTACAAACACAAAATGCTACACATACCTATAGACACGTGCACCTACCTAACAAAAACCTTCCCTTTTGCCGGCCATCTCACCCCAAAACTAGCGAACATACCAACGAGGGACCCCCCTCAATGGACATGGAGGTGAACTTTACAGTTTACCCTAAAGAAGCAGGTAAGGGAACCCCCTTTCCTTAACTTTCTCTCCCACCAGCATGGCTGTGTTAAGAGTGGGCTGTATAAATGCACGTGGCCTGGGGTCCCCCTGGAAGCAGGGTCGCCTCCTCAACGACCTCAGGTCACTCGATATGGATGTGGTAGCCGTTAGCGAGACCAGAATCTCCGACGACCGCCTCTTCGCCCCCATTTTCGACGGGTACGAGATTTTCGCATCTCCCAGTCCGCCGGGAAGGGGGTGGGAGGCGGGGTGGCGGTTCTGCTTCGGAGAGGACTCGGTCTCGAGATAAGGCCGATCTTCAAGGATCCGGAAGGTAAGCTGGTGGTCCTGGACGTGAACGGTAGCGAAGGTGGTGCTTTCAGACTGGCTGCAGTCTATGCCCCATCTGGGGCAGGACGGCCTGTTTTCTTCAGGCGTCTGGAGGACTTCCTGGGAACGTCCCGCTCACTAGTGTTAGCGGGGGACTGGAACGCCATCTTGGATGCACGTTGGGATTATGAGGGGACGGTGATTAGGAGAGGGGGGTGCTTAAGCCTCAAGAACCTGCTCAGACGTTTCCAACTGTCGGACAGGTTCCGACTGGAGTACCCGACTGCGCCCATGTGGACATGGGCAAACTGCAGCGGGTCCGCCAGGTCGTATTTAGATAGAGTATTATGTAGGCTAGCGGACAGGGATAGCGTAGGTTGTCCACATTTCAAAGTAGTCGGTTACTCAGACCACAAATTTGTGATCTGGACGGTCGACCTAGATAGGCTCCATAGGCAAGTGCCCGGTTACTGGAAGCTGAACGCGTCTTTCCCGGCGCGCCCAGCTTTCAGAGGCCGGATTAGACAGCTAGCCCAGCGGAAGTTGACAGGTTCAGTTGTCAACAACCGATGGTGGTTAACCCTAAAACGGTAGGTCAGAGTAGTGGCGTTAGGGTTTAGTAAATAAATAGCATTAGAGAAATCTAGAGTAGACGGAGGAGTAGTTAGAAACCTAGAAGAGGCGCTTAGAAAAGGCATTGCGACCGACGTGCTGGCGGCGAGATTGGACCTCGACCAATTCTTCAACGCCAAGCACGAAGGTTGCATTGTCAGAGCTAGGGCGCGTGCTCTGAGACACGAGGGAACGAAAGCCGCCCGATGGGCACGGGTGGCAGAGGCGCAACGTGGCAACAAAGCCAAAATACGGTCTTTGACGGACCGACACGGGCTCGTGCTTTTCGGGTCCGAGCGGGTGGGTACGGATTTTCACCAGCACTTCGCCGAACTGTTCGGGGCGCGCAGCGTATCGGAGGAGGGACTGGTGGATTTCACCACCTACCTCCACGGCATGCCGCTCATCACGGACAGGTACGCTGAGTTCTGTGAAATGCCGATAACAGCCGAAGAGATACGGAGCGCGATGACTGGCTGCGCGAGGGACAAGGCGCCGGGGCTGGATGGTCTGCCCTACGAACTATATTGTCAAATGCCAGACTTGTTCGGTGCCCTATTAGCAGACATCTACCACAACTGGCAGCATAACGGGAGGATTCCCAGTCCTGTGAACCGAGGCTTGGTGGTTCTAATGAGAAAGGTCCCGAGCATGGGGGACCTCATTGAAAATGTCATGCCCGTAACTCTGCTGAACACAGATTACAAGATTTTGGACAAGGTGCTAGCTAAGAGGTTGGCGCTTGTCGTCGATGGACTCGTGTGGGTGGCGCAGACATGCGCCATCCCGAACAGGTCCATCCACGACAACCTCCACCTCACGCGATACATCATAGAGAGGGTGGGTAAAGAACCTGGCATGGGTGG
>JAOPJM010521398.1:0-10620 GCA_027124095.1 Muusoctopus leioderma
AGTTATGTATGTGTGTGTATGTATGTATATATATATATATATATATATATATATATATATATGTGTGTTTGTGTGTGTGTATACATATACGTTTAACGTTTCAAACGAAAGGAAAGTATACACAATACATGGTGTAGGCTTTATAGATTTTAGAAATCTGTTAATGACTCACTCCATTGCTACGCAGATATTCACGGACGTGTGGTACACGAATGATGGTTCAAGCAAAACTTGGTGATTGCATGAGTGCGACGCATCAGCTTAGCAGATTCTCATATGAAGAGGTGGTTCACGTGTTCAATTATGTGGAAATCCAGAAATGTTAATATTTTTGGCTAGACTGCCAACAATATTAACATGCCAATCATATCAACATGTGTAAAGGAAAGTACCCATCCATATGTGTGATCATCAATGGTCAGCTACCGCAAGATGTTTATTAATTCTGTTGGCCCCTGGTTTGAATCAGTAGGACGTGCATTTTCGGCGTATGGAAGGGTTCCAAAAGTAATTTTCTCACATGACGACAACTAGATAATATCTCTGATCTCTGGTTAAGCGATATCGCTGGCTGTTTTAATATCTGGAACTTTTCAGTAAGGCGTAGTCTGTAGTTTGAAGAGCGGTGGAATTGTGATATGACTTAGTCGAGGATACTCCTTATTATTGGAGTACGTTCCAACACATGATCTCTATGTTTCCAGACGTATACGGTCAAGGATATAGAATTGTCTGTGTCCCCTGATCTGAATGAATGTAGATTCCAGTAATAACGGATTTTAAATGCATTTGCGTTGAGTCCTGTGTATTCTTTTTCAATACCATTCTGGAATGTTATAGATACTCTATACATTAACTGCTTTGAAAATGTAACATCTGCCTACTGGGCAGGTAGAGGAATTTCTGCTGTTAAAAGTTGGCTGTTGGGGTGGGTGATGTCTCGTTGCATATTTTCAACTGTAGTGCATGATATGGAGGAGGTGTTATTCAGACAGGAATAGCTGACTTGAATGTTATTGGCGTTGGAAAGTTTTCTGTACTTGTGTGTCGGTGGGAAATGTTGTCTTACTAGAGATAAAAGTTTCCTAGCTATATTAGTGGCTACATTCATGCTGAATGGTGGGTGAAACCAAGTTACTTTCCTTTTCCTGCTTCCTTTATGGTGTCTATGTGGGCATTTGTTTATACCAGCTTCACGCTATAGCCAGTGCTAGTTACTGTATCGTTTTAGTAGGGCGTAACCTGGTTAAAGTTGTCCCTGTATCACTATAGATCAAAGATTTTCCTACTTAGCCGAGCTTCAAGATTTCTAATTACGGCTGGGGTTGGCATGGTGTTTGGGATTTTTGTGAATGTATATAGTAACCTCGTTCAGCTCTCTGTAGGTGTAGTGTTTGTATGTTTTTAAATCGATGAAATACAATAAATACAATGGAATAATGCAATACAATGGCTTAACGGTTCTTCTGCCCCCATCCCCCGTCCTGTTCTACTCCACCTTCCCCTTCTTCTTCTTCCTGATATTCTTCCACTTATCCTTCTTATTTTTCTCCTTCGCCTTCTTCTTATCCTCCCTTCCCCCTCTCCTTTTTCTTCTCCTCCTTCGTATTCTTCTTCCTCACCTCCCTCTCCATCACCCTCTTCTTCTTCTCCCTCTTCTTCTCCTTCCCCATTCTCCCCCTTCTTCCTTTTCTCCCTCCTCCTCTCCCTCTGCATCTTTTATACTGTTTTCATACCTCTACTTGACTCACTTCTGTATCCCCCTCTCTTCTCCCGTCGCTACCCTTGCTTTTCTCAGTGCCATTGAATAGCATTCTTCTAGATTTTCTTGGGGATTCTCTCCTAATTCTAAGCTTTTTTCAGTCCCTATCTGAGGAACAAACAGTACGTCACGTCGGAGAAAAACACCGGAGTTATAGGAGACTGAAACGGATTAAATAAATATTACCAGACTCTACTACGGTATTAAGTACTTTTTCTCCAGTCGTTACTTTTAACGGATATATTTAGTTTTCTGTGTTTGTTGCACTTTCAGAATGGCGGTTGAGTATTCGGATTTTCGAAAAGAGTATGTTGTATCCCTCAATGGCACACATATTACAGGGATTATTATTCGCCTCGTATGTTTTAGCCTTGCATAGATTACGCCGCTTCAACCGATATGGTGTTGAATTTTCTTTCAACGTCCATGTATACGAGGCCAAAGACGTTTGACTGTGTCTGTTGGGGTTTTTGAATGAATGTGTATGGGAATAAAATCTACTTCTGAGGGCGTTCGAGGTCATACCGACGTATGCTTTTGTACAGTTGTCCGAGGTGACTAAGCATTGTCCCTTTGAGGAAGAGGAAGAGAGGGAAGAGAGGAACTGAGGAAGAGAGGGAAGAGAGGAAGTGAGGAAGAGAGGTGACCTCTCATAGAGTTGCAAATCATCTTCAGAAAGAAGCTCACGAGCTTGAGGGGGGCTGAGATTGGAGAGGGTCATGCGAGCTGCCTTCCTACCGGATTCTTATGGGTTTACAAAACATCTGCTTGGGTAGAAGCGCAGTGGCCAACACACCTGCCCCAAAGCTGAGAATGACCGTCACCTCAGAGACACCT
This sequence comes from Muusoctopus leioderma, assembly GCA_027124095.1. NCBI lineage: Eukaryota > Metazoa > Mollusca > Cephalopoda > Octopoda > Octopodidae > Muusoctopus > Muusoctopus leioderma. The sequence goes on from JAOPJM010521398.1 coordinate 2,600, forward strand.
TCAGTGATGAATCCAGAGAGCAGCCCTTAGGCCACTCTAAGTCCCTGGTTAATCCACTGGCACCAGCTCTGAAATCCGACGGGAGGGAGCCCGGCTGGAAAGAGGTCAAACAGAGGGTCGAAAAGGTAAGAGCAGGATAATTGTGAACTACTATAACAGCTTTAGTCTGGGAGTCTCTGCTGTGTCAACTGACTCACAGTGGTACAGACTCGAGAAGGGAATAATCACTGGATGTACGATTTCAGGTATCCTTTTCGGGCTCGCTATGAACATGTTGATGGATTCTGTTGGGGTACAGTGCAGAGGGCCACTCACCAATTCTGGTGTCCAGCAGCCCCACCCCACCCCGTCATGGCCTTCATGGATGACCTGACTGTGACAGAAACATTTGTCCTGTGGGGAGGCATATGGATTCTAAAGGGCCTTGAGAAGCAAATCACTTTGGCTCGAATGAGTTTCAAGCTGGCAAAGTCTAGATCCCTTGTACTGAAGAAAAGAAAGTCGTCAGCAAATTCCGCTTCCCACTTGGCAGTACCTAGATACCATCCATCAATAAGAAACCAGTGAAGAGTCTGAGAAAGGTGTTTGACTGCAGCGTGAGAGACACGGCATCATTCGAGCAACCAACCAAGATCTGGAAGCCTAGCTAGCCGTGGTGGACAATCAGGCCTACCAGGTAAGTTCAAGGATTGGATATATCAAAATGGCATCCTCCCATGGAGTTACTAACCCCTATTTATCTACGAAGTCCCAATGTCCACAGTTGGTCCCAATGTCCACTTTGAGATGAAGGTCAACACGTTCCTGAGGAAGTGACTGGAATTACCTCGGATGCTGAGCAATATCACCCTCTCTATCGGCAGAATAACAAGTTGAAGCTCCCCATAAGCATCCTGAAGGGGGAGTTCCTGGTATTCTGTACTCGGGAGCTGCTGAAATACCGTGAGTCCAGTGACCCAAATGTCCCTAAGGCTGGTATCAAGGTCGAGACAGGACAAAGGAGAAGGGCAGTGGTGGCCGTGGAGGTTATGGAGTCGCGACTACGGCACATGGTACTGGTGGGAGTAGTGCCACGTGGAAGGGCTTGCCCAAGCTGCAGCATGACACCTCACTACAACAAGGCACAGGGGAAGGACCAGACGTTGCTGATTCAGAAGGAGGTGCGTGCATCAGTCAAGGAGGAGCGAGACGGCAGGATGATTGGAATGAGAAGTAGCTTGGACAAGATGAGAACAAGCAATGGAGCGCAAAGATTCATGGTCTGAGCTTTGGAAAGCCATGCTTCAGGGAAACATTTCTTCATTTGGTCGGTATATGATGTTTTACCAAGCCCATCCAACTTGTTCTGCTGGGGCAAAGGTAGAGTCACAACCTTAGCTTCTGTAACTAAGGAGAGGGACCCTGGAGCACATCCTCGGCAGATACACAAAAGCCCTGGATGAGGGGCACTACTGCTGGCGCCATGACCAAGTCCTGAATACCATAGTGGGACCCATCTGCAGTGGGATTAGCCATTACAAGCACCTCCATATAGCAAAGAAGACCATCCCCTTGATCAAGGCTGGAGAGAAGCCAAAGTGAGCTGCCAGGATCATCTCCTGTGGCCTGTTAGCAACGGCACAAGACTGGGAGCTGAAAGTTGATCTGGAGAAGCAGCTGAAGTTCCAAAAAGTTGTCACCACAACATCGTAAAGACCAGGCATGGCGCTGATCTCAGAAGCTTCCAAGCACGTAGTTTTCTTAGAAGTCATCATTCCATGGGAAGACTATAGCAAAGAGACTAACCAGAGGAAGCGAGCAAAGCATAAAGAGCTGATGGACTTATAACGAAACAACGGGTGGCGAGCGAGGTGTGAACCCATTGAAGTACGAAGCAGAGAGTTTGCCAGCCAATTCCTCAACAGAGCCGACAACATACTGGATATCACAGGAGCAAGTAGGCGAAGGGCCTTAAGTTGGCTACCGAGGCAGCAGAAGTTGCATCAATGTGGATGTGGTTCAGATGAAGTGAGCCATGGATGGGGTAGTGCTACCTGACCCCAATTGGATGGGTCACCTGGCAGACTGTGTCTGATGTTGTAAGACCAGAAACACCCTACGACCCCGGGTGACATCACTGATGATGTATACAGGAGTATCACAAGATGGTGTATGGAAAATATTATATATACTTATTCATATATATAGATAATATATAATATATATATTATATGTCTTCTACTATAGCCTCGGGCCGAGCAATGCCTTGTGAGTGAATTTGGTAGACGGAAACTGCAGAAGCCGTCGTATATATATATATATATATATTTATATGTGTGTGTGTTTGTGTTTGTCTCCGTATCTGTTTGTTTACGTATCTGTTTGTTTACGTAGCGGTTCGGCACTAGAGACCGATATAATAAGTACTGGGGTCGATCTGATCGACCTCCAAGGTGGTGCCCCAGCATGGCCGCAGTCAATGACTGAAACAAGTAAAAGAGTAAAAGAGTATATATATATATATATATATATATATATGGGGCGGCGCTGTTTAATGTGTGAGTGGGTGTGTTTGTGTGTGTAATTAAACCAATGTATGCATATTTGGAGTACAGGTGGGAGGCACATTGGGTCTTTTATTCAATTCTCACTACTGTTAACCAGAAGAAAGAAGACTGGAATGTCTGACTTCAGCTATTGCAAAACAAAAATCATTAAATGGTCGCACATTCTTAATATACGCCTTTTGACTTCGCTTGTCATTTATTATAATGCCAGCTAATTTATATTTTAGTATAATTTTAAATTTGTTTTATCTCAAACTGTTCACAAAGAAATGCTTTGTAGATTTATCAAGTTCTTTTTACTATTTAAATAATTGGCAGCTATATAGAAAGATTGACAAGTGATTTCGAAATACCGTAGAGAATTATCACAAACTATTAGTATTAATTCGTACCATTGACATCTATAAATATAGATGTTAAATCTTTATTATCACAAACACTTCTTATCAATACCCAAGATTACAGAAGACTAAAGTTTATCAAGTGACATGCTTGAATAACATGGTAACCTTTAACCCCAATCAAATAATTCAATTATTAATAAATCAATGTGACAAATTTTGAATAATGAAGAAATATTTATGATCTTCCTTTTCTTATTTTCAATACAATCTTCGCCTCTGATTGGCCATTTTTTAAAATGCAATTTATAACTTACATATTACAATCATAGCAAGATTAAAAGATATTTTAAAAAATACCCAACGGTTTTTTTTTCGTAATAATTTAACTTAATTAATCATTGTATGAAAAATGAAGTAGGTTGTCAAAATATAAACTTATTTTTAGTCAGGTCAGTTGTGAGTCATATAAAACTGTTTAAATTGGCTTTTCTTTTCTCTACAACAATCTATAACGCATAAATTGAAAACACTATGGAAACCTCGAAACATTACATAATTTTATCATAATAATGCGCTCATTTTACTATTTTATATCAGAACTTCCTTTTTATCAATTATTTAAAACTTTAGTATAAGAATACATATTTGTAGGGTCGGAGTTTTACTTACTTTGTATTTATTTAATCGACACAGTAGAAATAAAAATATTAAGTCAGTATTTGAGCTCGGGGTTTTTAATACATCGCTCTACCATTTCTGCATTTATTACTATCTTCTTTTCCCATTTTAATAATTGCTTCTAATACAGGCACAAGGCCAGGAATTTTGTGGGAGGGAAATAGTCGATTATTGCAACCACAGAACTTGACTGGTACTTTGTGTATCGACCTCCAACAGTTGACCTCGGTTGGATTTGAACTCAAAATGTAAAGAGCCGGAAGAAATACCGCATGGCATTAGTTCCGACGCTCTAACAATTCCAAAGAATGTTGGAAAAGTTAATTAAAATTCTTTCAAAATATTTATGGTCAATCTACAAAACAAAATACAATATTATCTGGAGTTATTAATTATGCATTAAATAATAGCCACTTTAGAGTTAAGAGGACGATTTCTGTTTTTAAGTGAAGACAAAAAGGATATTGTGGCGTTGAAGTTTCCAAGTGCATTAGCAGCGTAAGTAGCTTCAACTGCAGATTGAAACCACGTTATCATCATTTCATGGGGTTTCAACGTTTACTCTACGGCGCTCGACAATTATCTATGAAACAGTGTACATAATCAGCGGTTATTTACACTTGTCCTTCCTCAGAAGGCAGGCATTACTTGTTTGAATGGTATCAATAAGAAAACTAGTTTGATACGATTTACTGAAGTTTGACAAGTCAATCATAATATCGATGAATATCAATATTTGAGAATGAACATAGTATAGAAAGCGGGACGACGGTTAGGTAAAGCTTTTTTTTTTTTTTAATAGCGATTTTCTACACACTATTGATATTACTAGCTAGATCAAGAATGTTCACTAATGATAAAATTAGTGAATAGGAACAATTAAGTAGTGTTCATAATATCGTGAAAAGATTCCAGAATACTGTCTCGTTAGAAACGTGAAATAACGAAACCATAAAGAATCCGACAAACAAAATCTATTTTGCTATTCCCTTTGAAGACACAGTAATATTGATTGTTCTGTCATAAAGAAGAATTGTAGTTTCGGAGAAAGTAGTTGATAACAAAAGGCTCACTGTTGCATTTCAGTCACGATGACTATAACATGATCAGAAAACTAACACTGTTACAACAAGAAACCCTGTAGGTATATTTCAGCTACTAATACTCTGAAGATCAAATAGTTGAGACTATTGACAATTCTCAATCTCAATATTTTATTCATTTTTCGGCAAAATCATTCTGATGTTGTTGTTGTTGTTGTTTATCCCCAGGCTAGCCCTGTTCTAGCAGACCTATAATCAAAGATGGTCTAGCTTTGAATATTCCGTCTATTTCTATGATCAGCACTACAATCGTTAACATCTGCAATATAACCATCCTTTTTTTTAAGACTGTAGGGTCTGATTTGAGTGATATTACTAGGTGTCTAATAGCATTTCTGAAAACTTCCTCGCCAGCAATACTGCCGTGCTGTGGTTGTGTTCTTACATTGCTGCAAGGTTACAGGTTAGTATAATAATCGTTTAGGCGATGCAATTGACTGTAGTAGATTACTGGTACTATGGTACTCAATCTCGGATTATAGACAAAGTGGAGTCTGTCGGAATTTGAACTCAGAAATCAGAGGGAAAAAACTAAATACAGATAATCATGCATACCGTGGTTTTACGTTTTAATCAAACCACTACATTTGTCAATTCTAATAATAATATAATAATGTTTTTTAACATTGGCATACGGCCACAGATTTTCAGGTCGGGGCACAACCGATCAATTCGACACCAGAAGGATGAAAGCCACTTCCACCTTGACAGGATTTGAACTCAAATCGCAAAGAGACCAATACCACAAGTTATTTTATCTAACGAGTTTCGCAATCCGCCGCCATTGATAATAATAATAATCCTTTCTTTTATTAGCTACTAAGAGCAATTTACGTCCAATGTCATCCATGCAAACAAAACATGAGATGTTCAAATCGGTGTTATAGACATGTGGTGTGAGACAGAACAGTTTTATAAAAACGGGGGAGGAGTAGAAGACGTTATACAATAACATATTAAAAAATTATGTAAATATAGGTGAACATAGAAATAGTTACATGTAATAATTAAAATATTATACAGGAACACAATAATTAAAACAAGATATTTAAAAAAAATAACAGAACATTTTTGGGTTTTCAACCACACAAAGATGGGCACCCACTGTTTAGGGCCATCCACTGCTCATATTGGAAACTGGTGCAGCCAAAGCTACCTGTTAACATTTTGGGGGTGGGATGGAGTAATAAAACTCCCACGTCCTCTGGATATCATTCTTTTATTTGGTGGTAATAAAACGGTATTATTTTTACCAAGAGTTTATCTTTAGCGTGTTTTTCGTAGTCTGGTTCTAACTCTTCTCTAGTGAGCAGTAAGCCTCCATGGACGCCTTTAGTTCTTCTTTATATGTTCTAAATCTATCATGAGGTTCTCATTTGATTTCTGAATGACTGTGAATAATAGTTTGTCTGTTATCGTTGTTGTCATTATCGGTGTTCCAGGGAGACTGAACCTCCTCACATTTTTTTGTTATGCCTATGTTATTGTCATTATCGTTGTTCTGGGGAGGCTTGTCTTCCTCACCTTTCTTGTTGTTTTCTTTTTCTGGGTTTCTTCTTTCTTTTGGTATTTTTTACCTTTTTCTTTCCTTCTGTATTTTCACCAGCAGTTTGGTTGTTTTCTCCGTTTACCAATTCCCAACGTTAGTCACAAGATGATGGGGTGGTACTACTGGTTATGGTGGGGAAATGTGGTGGTTGGTCATCAGTTTCCAAAGCTGGATACAAGGTGACTTCTTCCACCATCTCCAAGACTGTGGCCAGCGGAAAGTTTTCCTCCACCTCCTGGTTAAACAGGAGCACTGAGGCCAGGCTAACTGTTTGTTTTAATTCTGGGTTTGTGACACCCTTCCTTTATCTTTTGTCACTCACTACCATTCAGCAGTCTCTCTCCGGCTCCAATTGGTTCCTATTCTCTCAAGTGGTTGAGGTGGCATTGTTGGGAGTGGGGTGTTGGGTGGTGATAACTTGTGGTACCGAGCATGGGCTGGCTTCCTCTGTTATTTCTGGACTAGGTACCGGGGATGACTTGGATCTTCCATCCATCCTCGGAGCCAAGATCAGTGGTATAACTGGTGGTGCTGCTGGGGCAGAATCCTCATGTGTTTGTTTATTTGTTTTTCTTTCAGATGGCTTTTGCTGCCACAATAACAGCTGGGTTTTCTACCTCGTACTGTTATTCTCCCCGCTTTGGTTTCTGCACTCATGATGGGGCAGAGCTCCGTGATGGTTCTGTGGTCTTGAAGGGTCATGAGGATTTAGAAATCTATGCTGACCCCTCCTGACCACATGTCATCCTCCATGATGTCTGCACTAACCACCCACTTGAATTGTTCCACAAAGGTAAAAACAAGACAGGGGTTGATATCACTACCGATGTCACCCTTGTGTTCCGTTGACCCATGTATTGGGAGTATGAGTATGGGAGGGTGTTTCACATACAATTTTGGCTTGCCGTGCTGCCTCGGTCTTTAGATGGACGTTAATCGTTCCATAGGATTTGCCTCGGTCTATAGAAGTAATGCTGGTCCATACATCACTTAGGGCCTCCCTCAATTCTTATTTTTGAGGGTATACTAAAGGTTGCTCCGTCTTTAGTGAGGCATACATATTTCAGCTTCTTACTTTCTCGTTCCCGTATAATTTCTTCGGGCATGGAAACAGAGTTTGTTGACAGTGTTGCCATAGCTCTTTTTGTGTTTGGGTCCAGTGTATATTTAACGAATTCTGTGGGGTGGAGACAATTTGAGCAAAGTTTTTTCCCCACAAATGTTTTCGCTCGATAATACTTGTGAGTGTTGCTGTTGTTTTTGTTGTTGTTGTTATTGCTATTATCAAGCGATGTATTTTGAATTTTTTTAGTGTCTCAAATGTCTTTATTTTTTTCTTTTGAAGTGTTTGTTTGTTGCTGTGAAATATTTGTGTTCATGTTACTTTTCGTTTTTTCCCTTGTTTGTTATGTTATGCCACCTCAGGAGGATGTATAAAATGTCTTTTTGTTGTTGTCATTGTGTTGCCATGTTATTGAGATATGGCATACGTTATATGTGGAGAACAAACATTCCTTGGTTAAGTGTCTTTTTGACCCCCAGGGGACAAATATGTGAATAATTAAAATGTTACCTTTGTTATTAAGCTGTATTTTCATGAAGAGGGTAAATTTTCCACTGATTTAAAACGATACATCTAAATTTTGCAGCTGCCAAAGCAAACACGTGCCAGACAGCACAAGAACCAATAATAATAATAACAATGATAATAATAATTATAATACAAATAATAATAATAATCGTTTCTTTATTGGCCACAAGGGCCTAAACATAGAGGACGATGTACAGAGTTATAGACAGT